>JBBMEG010065543.1:0-13959 GCA_037832605.1 Cyclanthera cordifolia
TTTTAATTTAATAATTACCGTTAAATGTGAACTTGAATTTGTTGATATTATCTTAAGTTTTGTTAATGACCTTTTTTATATCTGCGGTGGGTGAGGATCCTTTCAAATTATAAATAATTTTAAAATATGAATTGTGTCTGATTATCGGTTGAATTTTCATTTCATCTATTATTAATTTATTTTTGACATGTTTACGGGATAATAAATATTTTTGTAAATCAACAAAACTTAAGTGAAGCCTTCAAATGTTTATGGGAATATTCATGTATAGTTTGAGTTATATGAGCAAAATGGCCAAAGTCCATAAAAAAAAAAGAAAGACGCGAAGAAAATCAAGAAGGTACTAATCAATCAACACTGTCATGGATTGGCACCTGATTAAGTTAGAGATATTGTAACGGTCTTTTTATATTTTGGTTGAGTTTCGCTCCTTTATAAGAGACTAGGCGCGGGATCGGCATGCTATCATAGACGATTGAGCGGCGTTATCGATTCCTCATAAGGGATCATTTTGAAGATCTCAAATATCTCACATCGGTAAAGTGGGGAGTCCTCAAACCACATATAATACAAGGTGGGCTACTCCTCTTGTTGCCAATTGGTTTTGAGATGAATGCCCACACTTTCTAACAATCATCGCTTGGTCAATTACGAATGATATTGGGGACACTAAAAGATCTAGGAGCACCATCAATATATTTGCCTACTCCGATCAAACTACGATGATCCTCGCCCAACGAAACTGACGAGCGATCGATGAAACCAAGTGAAATTATGGGCATCGAGTAGATGAACAACAAAATCAGAACCAATTCCATTTAAATCAAGATGAAACAAAATCACTAACAAAAAAAAAAAAAAAAACATTATAGTAAATGAGGACATTTTCTCATTTTTGGATGTCGTTTTGAAACATGAGTTTCTTAGATCATATGTCGTATATAAAGACGTTTTTGCTTTTTTTATTAACTTTATATATTACAAATTATATATAGTATATGACATTTATTTCTAAATTAAGCCCACTTAGATATTATATTTCTGGTTTATATTTGAACAAAACAAAATATTTTTATTGAGTGAATAAAGATGATTTTTTGTATCACTTTTATTCGATTATATTGAGTTCTTTAACTGATATTATTCAAATGAAAATATATGCACTTGCTACAAATTTCAGTCAATTGAAAATTGTCACGTTACTGTCTTAAATTTAATGGCAAAATTTAAATAAAGTTTAGGGAAAACATTTTCCAAATTTTAATTGGATTGAAAGTTGGTTTATTTGAAATTTTGGTCAAAATTAATCAAGTTCAAGTATGTGCAGTGAAGTATAGCGACCCAATTCCATGTACATAGGCCTAAAATGAGATAAGGGGTTGACCCATATAGGCCCATTGAAATCCAAGATGCAATAAAGCCCAAGTCATGATTCATGGAAGCTCTATAAATAGAGAAGGTATTCTTCATTTTCAAATATTCGGGAATTTGGAACTCTAGAGAGAATTCACTGAGGTAGAAGGCTCTCCAGATTTCTTAGTATCAAACACACTTTTGAAGCTAAAAGACACTTTGAAGGTGAAACGATTTCTTATACAAGTCGCTCAATACGAAGAGCATGTATCGTGTTTTTCAAGTGGATCATTAAAGAAGATAAACAAGTCAACAATCGATCCCACGATCAATAAGTCAAAGACCGATCATCTAAGCAATAAGCCAAATGTGGATTGAACACCAACAAATCAAAGCCCTTGAGACAAATTTTTATTAAAATGACTATATTTAGAATTATTTTTTAGATTTGACTAATTTTGTAAGTTTCTCAAATTTAAATTAATATATATTAAGCGTCAAAAAATAACATATACAAGAAAAACTACATTTATTTAAAAATATTATATTAAGTTGATATAGTTATGTTTTAACAAAGCGAATTTTTGAGTTTGATAATTCAATTTTTGGACTTGAGGAAGAGAACCTGTTCGTGCTCATTTTTTGTCGCATATCTCAAGAAAGTAATTTTAGAAAAAAAAAAAGCTATATTGCATTTATTTAAATATTTAAAAAGAACATGGAAAACTCAAATGCAATAAATAAGAAAACCATATATATATATATATATATATATATATACACACACACATGCGCGCGTGTGTTTTTTTTAGTACAAAAACCATAATTCAATGCTATTGCTTAAGTAAAAGAGACATGAGCCAACATAATGTAGGAAAATATGAGACTCCAATCATGTCCATGACCTTCATAACTCGCCTTAGATAATTAAGGGTGTTCATCAGTCAGTCGGCGTTGGTTTTCGGTGAAAATTGACACGGAATTGACTCTATTAGTTTGGTTGAAAATAAAATCGAACTAATCGATCGATTAAGTTGGTCGGTTTGATCGTTTTAGTCTGTCAAAATGGTCGGTTAGGTCTGTTAATTCAATTAATTCATTTTAATTATTTTTCCTTTTTTTAATAAAAACATATTCACCACATAAATTTTTATTGAAGATTTATGAATTAATTAAAAAAAAAATGAACATACCAAATACTTTTTAAAAACACATTTAAAATTAAGCTAATTTTACAATAATTTAATCATAAATGTAATTAATTAAATGAAAATATTAATATTATATGAAAGATTTTTTAATTAACCAACCAAACCGAGCCGGCTGATTAAACTGACCGAAGCGATTAAAAAATTTGGTTAAATATTATTTTTAACTGACACCGACCGACATATACTTGAAAATTGACTGACCGCCCTTAATTTGATCGAATTTAGTCGGTCAAATGTTTTCGAAGAATGTATGAACACCCCTACAAACAACCACCATGACAATTGCCCAGCTCAATCAACAAAGTGCAAACTATCTATAATGATCGTACAGAGATCAGACATTGATATCTTTAACTAAAGCAACCTTGTCACCTTTAGCATTCTTCCATGCCACCTTCACAAAAATGGCCAATGAACTATGATTCTCACTTGAAACCATGTGTTCTTCAAAATCATGTTCAATACTTTGCCTTACGATCTGCTTTGTATTGTTGAACAATTCTTAAGACGAGTGAAAGATATTATGGACAAACTCGCAGTGACCTCAATCTCTTTGACGATAAAGAAACCTTACTTCATAATTTAAATGGCCTCTATGCCAAATATGGCTAATTCAAACCATCAATTCATACACGAAATACACCAATTACCTTTTATCTCTGGTATCAGTTCATGATCGATGAATTTTGTTCATGAATTGAAACTAGCTTGGTACCAACTTTTCTGTTGTTTAATAAAAAATAATAGCTTAAATGTCGAGTTTTCAACAAAAATTTTGAAATTTTCTCTTTACCCTCTTCCATGAGTTAAACTTATATTGTACTTGGATTCTAATCTGGTACCCGTATACTTTAGTTATAGTTGTTAGGTTTGGTAGTTATTGTATGCTTGTGGCTATATAAGCTATTATCTTTACAAAAGAAATAATGAATTTCTTGCTTCTTTTGAATCTAGTATAAAAATAACATGGTATCAGAGCCCGTGACTCATGCCTTCTTTTTTTTCTTGAAATGTTTTATCATTGTGTTTCTTTGTTCGTGAAGTGATCTTTCACTGCTTTATTTCCTTTCTTTTATTCTTCTCTTCCTTATATCTTTTCTTTATTTTTGTATGCTATATTTTTCTTCTCTTTCTCTGTATTTAGTTTCTCTATTCTTGGTAAATGGCGCTCTTAAATTCGGTGATGGATATCTTTTCTGCTCATGCAACTTCAATTCATCTATTAACAAATATATAATTTATTTTTCGTTCGCTTGGATTCGAGTAACTACTTCCTTTGGTCATTTTAAATTACTTCTCTTATAAGAGTACATTGACTATTTGGTTATACACCTTATGGTTTGAGAAGGATCAAGCCCTTATGACTTTGATAAATGCAACACTTACTCGTAATGCACTTATGCGATTGGGTGTAAAACATCAAAAGATTTGTAGGAACATCTCTAGAAGCATTTTTCGCCATCCTCTTTAACTTATATTATTGGATTGAAGACTAAACTTCAGAGTATTAGTAAAACCACAGAAGAATCAATTGATTCTTATATTCAACGGATCAAAAAGATCTCAAACCAACTAGTTGTTGCCTCTATAATAATTGAACCTAAAGATCTTGCCATTTATGTTGTCCATGAGTTGCCTTCTGCATATAAATTTCTTAAGACATCACTACGAACCAGAATTGAAGGGATTGGACTTGATGAGCTGCATATTCTTCTACAATTTGAGTAATTGGCTATGCAAAAACAGAATAAGGATGATGAAGCTTCCAATCTTATCAATCTTGCAATGGTTGCTAGTTCGAAAAACTTAGGACGAGGTTCGTGGCAGACGACATGGTTATGGTGGTCGTGGTCTTTCATCATATTTGAATAAAGGTACTTCTTATTCTTCTTCTCAGAGTTCTAATAATCAAGATTCGGAGAACCCATCGTGTCAAATCTGCTAGAAAACTGGCCACAATGCTCTTCATTATTACAACAGGATGAATTTTGCACTTCAAGGGCATCTTTTACCTGCTAAACTAGCTGCTATGGTTGCTTCGACAAATTATTTGATTTTTCATCTGGAACAGGCTACCTTTCTTTCCAAAACCCGAATGCGTGGCTCACAGACACTCGTTAAAATGCTCATGTTATAAATGTGTCAGAGAATTTTCATACCTCTTCTCCTTACAATGATAATTTTTGTTGGAAATGGACAATAATTAAATGTTTCACATCATGGTATGGGCTATCTCTCCACTCCATCTCAATTGTTTACTCTTACTAATATGTTATGTGCTCCTAATATATCTTTCAATTTATTATCTGTCCATCAACTATGTAAAGATAATCACTGTCGTGTTATTTTTTACTCTTCTTTATTTCTTATTCAGGACATATTAACCAGTAGATGTCTTTTTCGTAGTCTTTGTTTAAATGGTATATATCCAATTACAAATTGTTCACTTGATTCAAAGAGACTTTATGCTAACATGGTAATTCATCGGCCTGCTTCAATTTGGCATAAGCGTTTATGTCACCCTTGTAATAGTGTTTTTCAATTACTTTCTAAAGTTTATAGTGTTCTAAACCTGACAAGAGTACATGTCCTCATTGTAGGCTTTTAGATTTGTTTTATGATTTTTTTTCTTTCAATTATGATACTCGGAAATCAGGCAATGCGATGCGAAGACTGGAAGTCCAAGGACGATGAAGAGACTGGTAAATGGCTATGAAGAATTCAACATACTGTATGAATATTGACATCTTTCTTAGTTTTATAGCTCACCAAAGTATTGAAGAATACCGACTTCATATAAATAAACTTTGTTGCATTTTATTTACAATTTATTTTTTGATATCATCTATCCTGCAATTTAATGAAATTGTCGACTAGGAAGTAAAATTGTGATTATTTTAGGGGGTGATATGGATGATTTT
This sequence comes from Cyclanthera cordifolia, assembly GCA_037832605.1. Lineage (NCBI taxonomy): Eukaryota > Viridiplantae > Streptophyta > Magnoliopsida > Cucurbitales > Cucurbitaceae > Cyclanthera > Cyclanthera cordifolia. The sequence continues at coordinate 5,486 of JBBMEG010065543.1, forward strand.
TTTTGTAGTAAACTTGTAACCACGTCTCCGACTCGGAAACTAGTGCATTTCGTTGTTCCTTGTCTAATTTCACTTGTTGATGAGTTTTCAGGTTATGAACCTTTTTTATATCACTAATTTTTTCAATGCGTGCACTACAAACTTAACTTATCATCTTTAATTATACTCCTATATATCTTTACACTTATTTTTTGAATAGAGAAGAAGTGGAGAAGAGGCTGCTGCATTGGGAGGAATCATGTAAAGAACCATATTAAAGAATTATTTTTTGCTTCGGTGTTTTATTTAATTTTATTGACTTATATATTTGTGGAATTCATATGACTTCTGTTCATATAAAATGTACTTATTATGAGCTTTATGAATGTAAAAAATAACCAAATGACTTATTTGTATTGTGATCACATGTTTATGTTGATATAAACTATACTTATTATGGAATTCACCCGTCTTATGTTGAAATATGTTTAGCTTCTATGTGTAGTTTTTAAATGCACAAAAATCACAAGTTTAAAGTTGATTGCTTCCATATAACAAGTTTAGTGGAAATGAAAATACAAAAGAAGCAGTGAAAGATTTAACATAAAGAAATTGTCATGATATACATCTTATGACAATTTTAAACTGTCATGAAATTAAAATTCAATTGTCATGATATATCTTATATGACAATTTTAAACTATCATAAAATATAAATCATGATCATCATAATAGTCATAATTGTCATGAAATGTATAAATTGACAATATGAATTTTATTAATTTGGAAAAATGCCCAACTCCATGACAAGTTTAAACTGTCTTGGTAACAATAATGAAAATTGCAAAACTAGCTTGCTTTATGACAATTATAAAGTGTCATAATAGATTGCATAAACTCTACTCCTCAAAGAATCATGACAACTTTTAAATGTCATGAAATTCTTTTATGACAGTTTTAAATTGGCTTGAATGATATTTTATGACAATTTTATTAAATGTCATGAAATACATACCTTGACAGACGATAACATGACAATCCATCTTAGACAAATAATTGTCATAATAAGTGATCTATGCCAATTAAAAATTGTGATGGAATGACAAAATTGTAGTAGTGCATATGCTAAATGATCCTTAATAAGTTTATTTTTAATTCATAGTTGGGAGAAAAGATCTGTTTTACCATGCGATTACATATTTCTTCTTAAGCGTCACTAAGAATGTTAATATCTGTTATAAATTGGTTTACCATGTTGATCGCTTTACTATGATGATTGTGTGCTATATGAACAAGCTATTCATGGACCAACTATAAATCAGTATACTCTCGAGCTAGTGAGAGGTAGGTACCCTTTTTCAAGCCTCAGAATCAGTTCATAAGGAAGAAACTATTATACTCCCTCAAAACTAGAGAATGGTAAACTTCATCTTGTTACATTGCGTTCCCAACCACTTGCTACGACAATCCGCAACGTGGGAGGCTTATGGATTAAACATTATTTGGATGGTTTCACTCATGCACATCAAATGACATTTTCATAAGTTAGAAATTCACAACTCACTTAGAATTAAGATCATACTAGCACACAATCATCGTAGTAAAATATTTGATCAACAATATCTATAACCAAATTACTAGACGGAATCCAATATTTTTTGCTTGGTCTTATGTACAGGTCTACATGGTCTAGGTTGGGTTAGGTTAGAGGGATTCTTAGGAATAACTGATATGAACCAAGGAACGTCTATTGTCACATCTCAAGGTTCAATCATAAGGTCAAGAGCCAAACAACTAGCAACAATCTTTGATCACTTATATTCAAGCTATGGTGAGCTCGAAAGAGAAAGTCTTATTGATGTTGAAGTTGTTTTTCCTACATGTATTTCAAAGTTAAGCTTCAAGATGAAGTTGCATCAAATGTATCAAGCTTCATTTATGAAGACTCGAGTTAGAATTCAAGTTACATTGAAGTTGAAGTGAAGTTGCATTAAATTAACTCAAGTGTATTTAAATGTTCATTTATTGGAAGAGCATCATCTAATGGAGTTATGTATCAGATTATTGAGGGTAAAAGAGTTGTTGTCTTATTATGAATTCATTCTTCTCTATTTATAGAGGAAGAAACATTTACAAGAATTTGGTGTAGTGGTTGATTAACCAAAATAACAAACTAAACCCAAAAGAACGGAGGAAAATGTGTAATTAATTTCTATTTTTAAGCAGTTGCTGATAGCCTCCCCTCAAGATGGATGTGCATGAATGTTTGTGACACCCATCTTGAACATAAAATCTTGGATGATTGATGTAGGAAGAGCTTTGGTAAACATATCTCCCAACTGATCTTTTGAACTAACTGGCATTAATCGAAGGAATCCTTGATCAATTTTATCTCGCGTGAAATGGCAATCTATTTCAATGTGTTTTGTTCGTTTATGAAATACGGGATTTGTGGCGATGGCAATTGCAGATTGGTTGTCGCAAAAAACTAGTGCAGGGGCTATGCAAGTAATAGATAGATCTTTTAGAAGATTGGATATCCAAGTGAGTTCACTGGACACATTTGATAATGCACGATATTCGGCTTTTGCGGAAGAACGCGAGACAGTCGGTTGCTTTTTAGATTTTTAGGAGATGATGAAATTGGCTAAGAAAACACAGTATCCAGTCAAAAAACGACGTGTGTCTGGGCAACCTCCCCAATCAGAATCTACATAAGCTTTCAATTGGAAATCATTTGTAGCTTTCAATAATATTCCTTGTCCTGCACAACCTTTCAAGTACTTCAACAAATGATGTGCAACTTTTTGATGATTAATAGTTGGTTTAGTCACGAATTGACTTAGTTTATGCACAGAGAAAGTGATTTCTGGGCGTGAAAGTTGTAGGTATATTAGACGACCTATCAATTGTCGATATTCGGATGCTGCATCTTCATCTAGTAGCTCACTGTCTAAGGCTGATAGTTTTAAATTTGGAATCATCGGATTCGTTACTGGTTTTGTACCAAGAAACCCATAGTCATCAATTATTTGTAAACAATACTTTCTTTGAGATATGTAGATCCCTTGCTTTGACCTTGATACTTCTAAGCCAAGAAAATATTTTGGTTGGCCAAGATCTTTTAGCAAAAAATGTACTTTAAGAATGTTCTTTGTTTCGCACACTTGATAGGAAGAAGATCCAGTAATTAGAATGTCATCAGCATATACTAGGAGAGCTACAAAAGAATTCCCACTTCCTTAAGTAAAAAGAAAATAGTCAGATTTGCATTGCCTGAATCCATGTTGAATCAAAACGGAAGAAAATTTTGAGAACCATTTTCGAGAGGCTTGTTTCATGCCATATATCGACTTATTAAGTTTACAGACCAATAGAGAACTATTTGCAATCTTCTTTTGATTATAGTATCCCAACAGTGGTGTCATGTAAACGTCATCAAACAAGTCTCCATTTAAAAATGCATTATTCACATCCATTTGAGCAATATCCCATCCGAATGAGGCTGATAGAACAAGTAACAATCTGAAAGTAATTATTTTGGCTACTGGAGAAAAAGTATCGATAAAATCGATCCCTTCTTGTTGGTTATAGCCTTTCGCTACCAATCGTGCTTTATATATGTCAACCGTTCCATCAACTTTATATTTTATTCGATATATCCATTTGCACCCAATAACATGAGAACCTTGTGGTAAAGGGACTAGGTTCCATGTATGAGTTCGTTCCATGACCGTAATTTCATCATCCATAGTTTTCTTCCAGTGAGCTATCTTAATAGCTTGATGAAAATATGTTGGTTTAAAGGAGGTTGAAATATTAAGAATAAATTACTGATGTTTTGTAGATAACCTGCCATATGAAAGATACTCTTGAATTGGATGAACAATGTTGAATGGCCTGTTATCAATGCCAGACTGTAGTAAGTTACAATGGTATTCTTGTAAAAACTTTGGTGGTCGATGAGTTCTAGCTGATCTTCGTAAAGTAGTGGGCGGATCACATATACTTTCGTGCTCAGCCGGCTGTTGATTTTCATTAGATATTGAAGAGCTAGGCATAGAACTTGGATGCTCACTTATTTCTGTATCAATCGGTAAAGGTTCCAGTTCATCTTGAGTATTCATATTCAAGGGAGATGGGGCTACAACATCATCATTTTGTTGACTGTTTGCTAAACCGGACAATGATGCATTGTGTTCTTGTGTATTAGTAGCAACTGTTGGTTCAAAACCAGAAGCATTACAAGGCATTACAACATTTGAAAATGTTTCCTCCACAGAGTAAGTATCTTTGTTAATGATTTGTGCAAAAGGAAAAATATCTTCCATGAAAACAACGTCCCTTGAATTAACAATTTGTTGTTTGTTGAGATCATACAATTTGTATTCTTTTACTCCATTTGGATAACTAATAAAAACATAAACCCTTGCTCTTTCATCAAATTTATTTCTATAAGCAGTAAGAGTAGAGACATAACAGAGACAACCAAAACTTCTGAGAACAGAGTAGTCTACATCTTGTTGTGCAAATATATTGAATGGTGTGATATTAGAAAGAAGAGGCATAGGAACCTAATTAATAAGATATGTGGCAGTAAGTACGCATTCTCCCCAGAAGCTCAAAGGGAATTTAGATTGAAAAAATAACGCTCTAGCACCATTTAAAAGATGTTGATGCTTACGTTCTACAACGGAATTTTGTTGCGGTCTCTCAACATAAGAATATTGATGTAATGTGCTGGTGGACTAAAAAAATTTAGTGAATCTTAGCTTAGGCGCATTATCAGATCTAAAAACTTTGATTGTCTTTGAGTACTGAGTTTTTATCAGTTTGAAAAAACGAGGTACAATACTAAGAGCATCAGATTTTGCACACATTAAGTAAACTCATGTATATCTAGAGCAGTCATCAACAATAGTCAAAAAATATCGAAATCCATTATATGTTGGTTCCTTAAAAGGTTCCCAAGTGTCACAATGCACCAAATCAAATACGAATTGAGCTACATTATTGTGAAAAGGAAATGATATTCTACGTTGTTTAGCTAAAGGGCATATATGACAATCCTTAGAAAGATGTCATGTGTATTCTAATGTGTCTTTCATCAATTCTAACCGCTGGCTTGAGAGATGGCCCAAACGATTGTGTCATGTGGATGCCGAGACTGAGTTAACAAGATGATCAGATCTAACATCCATGACATATAACTCATTCTGAAGCTTAGCCTCGCCAAACTTCTTCAATCGGTGCTTGTACTGTATTATGCAAGATGTATTTGAAAATATAACATCTATATCCACAAACATCAACAAACTACTGACTGATATAAGATTGTAAGCAAATCTTGGCACATATAACACATCTCGCAAGATTATGTCTTCAGTTAACCGAATATCTCCAATATATTCAACATTCATATGAAAAGTAGTAGGCAATACAATGTTGACATTAGAAATTTTTTGCCAATTATGAAATAAATGATGATAAGGACAGACATGACGTGCAGCTCCTGAATCAATTATCCAAATGCTAGATGTATTAACATGTTGAAAAGCTGAAAGAATACCTGAAGTATGTGAAATGAAGGATGAATTATTCTGTTGTTGAGAATGAAGTAATTCCATCAACTGGGAATGTTGTTATGAATTTAAACTAGCAAAGAAACTTGATCCTGTTGTTGAATTTTCATTGAAAACAAAATTTACTACTGCCTATTTTGGATTACTCTCGCTATAACTTTTTGGTTTTGAACGGTATTGATAACCGGGGGGTATCCATGTAACTTGTAGCATTTTTGAGTCGTATGACCTCTATATCCACAATTGGAACAAATCAATCTATTGTCACGTTTCTTTTGCTGTGGATCATAATTTTTCTTTGTATTTTCCGGTGCTAAAAGTGTAACGTGATCATTTATGCCCGCTGAGTAAAGAGTATTTGAACTTGCTGCTCGTTGGCGTTCTTCTTGTATCACTAAAGCAAACACCTTGTTGATTGGCGGTATAGGATCCATCATCAAAATTTGGGATCGTATATGGTTATAAGATTTATTCAGCCTCATAAGAAAAACCATAACAAACTCATAATCAAGATGTACCAAGAATGGCTTCAATCCTCCACATGTACAATCGTTGCTAGGCCTGAAATCACTTAAATCCTGCCATATTGTTTTTAATTTTATAAAATAAGTCTTTATTGAATTGGTACCTTGATTTGTCGTGGCTAACTCTCTTCGAAGTTGGAAAATACGAGGCCCATTGCTTTCTTTGAATCTTTCTCCCAATTCATCCCAAATTTCTTTAGCAGTCCCTCTTTATTTTTGCCTGAGAGAGCGGTTGTGAATTCAAAAATCCCTCTTTATTTTTTCCTGAGAGAACGATTGTCATAGCACGTTTCCAAGAAACATAGTTTTGAGCACCAAGAAGCGGTTGTAAAACCAATACAGAAGTTGCTGCAAATGAATGGTGCAACAAATATGGATTTAATTGGGCGTTGATAGCCGTTGTGTCATTGCCGCGTTCAATCATTGGATCCGCCATTGATGTAAGTAAGAAAAAAAAACGATTGAAGAAATTCGCAGGTAAGAAGAAGAAAGAAAAAAAATTATCAGAGAATTTGCTCTGATACCATATCAAATTATTGAGAGTAAAAGAGTTGCTTTGTTATTATGAATTCATTCTTCTTTATAAAAGAAACCTTTACAAGAATTTGATAAAGTGGTTGATTAACCAAAATAACAAACTAAACCCAAAAGAACGGAGGAAAATGTGTAACTAATTTCTATTTTTAAGCAGTTGGTGATAATCCCCAAACAAGTACTTCATATCTCTAAGGGCACGTTTGGGGGTTAAGTTAACACGAATTAACTTAACCCCCAAAATCATGTTTGGTGGAAGGATTTGTTGAACTCAGATTTGTCAGTCGGGTAAAAAAAATGCACAAGTTTCTAAGTTAATCCGAGTTGAAAAGTCCCTTTCTTCTTCCATCTTCCTTCCTCTTCCTCTGTTTTTGTCTGTTTCATTTTCAATTTCTTCTTTCTTTCCTTTTTTATTTTTTTTCAATTTCAATCAGTCTTGTTCTCTTCATCTTGTTCAATGCAAGCTTCCAGTTTCTCAACAATTAAGCGAAGAAATTAAAATCCAAAAATATGGGATATGAGATAGTCGATTCAAACCTCATTTTAGCTTTCACAACCTAACAATTAGTCCCAAAAATCGCCACTTCAAAGTGCCAAGCGTCTTCATCGACGGTCAAATCCAAACCCTCTATGTCCATAGAATTTGAAATAGGATTTGAGAAAGGATGAAAACAAGAGGAGAAAGAAAATTTGTTGAGATTTTCAAGGAAGGAGATGAGTGTGAAATGGTAGGACCCCACTTTCATTTTTTTTTTTAATAAAAAAAATAGGGTGACTCCACTAGAGCATTTTTACCAAGTTTTCATCGATCAAAGACAAAAAAAAATTAACCTCTTTTTACAATTACTTTCCAAATAACCTCATTTTCACGAGGGCCCCTATTCTAACCACAATGTTTTTTTATTTTTGTAGAAGTTAATATAGGATTTGAGTAAGAATGAAAACCAGAGGAGAACAGGAATTTTTTGAGATTTTGATGGAGGAAAAGAGGTGTTTTGAACTTCACTAAATGGGGGCGTATTTTATAGGTACTTCATTGCTACAGTTGTGTCAAATCAATTGACCAATTTATTTATTTGTTTATATTAAAACAAAATTTGAACGTACTTTTTCAAACCATTCTATTATAAATAGTCATTTGTAGGTGATCTCTTGCAAGCTCCTCATCGTATTCTCTTTTATCTGTGATGAGGTACTAATAATTTTGTTTCCTCTACTCTTGTAGTCTTGCTTTTCATGTCATTGTTGTTAAAGTACTTCAAAGTTTGTTCTTGCTTTCCATGTCTCAAACTTTTACACTACAAGAAATTAGTCCAAAGGCGACGAGGGCAACGGTGACGGAAGCAAATTCTGTCGCTGCTGATAAACTACGGCGACAGAAAATCACAGCGTCGCCTTTGTTTCACACCAACAGTGACGGAACACTTGTTCGTCGCCTTCCCTCATAGCAAAGGTGACAGACATGCATCCTCCGTCGCCTTTGATGTAAATTAAGATTTTTGAATTGAGCAAAGGCGACGACTGAAGCGCTTGCGTCACCTTTGCCCAACCATTTCCCCCCAAAACCAATTTTGGGCGGAAAATGTTTGGGCAAAGGCGACTGCACCGCTTTCTCCTTCGCCTTTGCCCTAACGTTATTAGTTTTTGGTGAGCAAAGGCGACGGAGCTTAATTTCGTCGCCTTTGCCCCCGATTACAAAATGCAAAAATGGCCATTTCTTTTCCATTTCTGCGTTTCAATCTTCCATTTTCTCCCAAATCCTCTAAAAAAACTCATCATCTTCGCCACCTCTTTCACCGGAAACCACCACCACTCTTCCAAAAGGTAAGATTACATGTTTATTTCGTTTAAAGTT
>JBBMEG010065564.1:0-13955 GCA_037832605.1 Cyclanthera cordifolia
AAGAAGAAGACTACTGTTTACGTGGTTCGGCTAAGGTAAGCCTACATCCACGGATCAACACGAACCAGGTTCTTATTTCTTTCTTTCTTTTCAAAGATTACATTCTCGTACACAAATATCATGACTGAAGAGTTCTATTTATAGTTGTGTAAACATGTACATTAGTGCCAAGCTCTTAGGATAGTGCCATAGGTGGTTTAGTGCCTAGGTGGATTTATAAAGAGCTTGTTAGTGATTAGGTAGATGTTGTTAGGATAAGCAATGAACAATGAAGTCTTTGGTCCTCTCTTGAGAAATAAGGATTGAGACAAAGCTTCATTATTCAAAAAACATAACAGAAGCAGCTGCCACATTGGTAAAGGAAAGCTTGGGTTCGTGTAGAGTATTGGAGATCAATTTTCTCTTCATCTTTCGTAGCAAATTGGGTGCAGTTTGTTTTCAATTTCTTAGTTTATTTTTTCTATTGTGTTAGTTTTTATTTCTAGTTCAAGGGTAGATTTTATTCAATTGTAGTGTTATGAGACTTTGGACAAATTAAAATTTTGTTTTTGATTTAATGATTATTTGTTTCTTGTTTTTATTTGTAGTAGATTTTTGATAAATTAAATTGACACCTTAGTTTATTATCAATTGATCTATGCTATACATTATTTTGTGATATTTTATTATTTCGAATGATTGTTAATTTGTAGCAAAAGGTTGGCTCATATGTGTGTGATTGTGACTTTTCCAAATTACATAGCTTGCATGATAGACCTTAGGAAACAAATAAACAAAATTAATTAATTAATAGTCATCTCGATTAATTGATTTTAGTTTAGTCGTTCTCACTAATTTTAATGATATTATTTAGTTGATATGGAACGCTATCGTGCCTAATTGAACAATAAGATTTGGTTTTGATTTTGGGTCAGTATCGTGCCCAATTGATTGAATAATAAGGTTTAGTTTTGATGTTTTATCAGGGTCAATAAAATAAGGGAGCAATTACTTATTGTGACTTTTCCAAATTGGTAAACTAATTCCTTGAACTCGAGAAAAATAAATTATCTCAATTTTTTTTTTGTTTTCAAACATTTAGAAATTAATTCATAACTTCTTTGGGATTCGACCTGATTCCACTATTTTACAAGTTAGAGTTAGGAAAAAGTCAGTAAATTTATTTTCGCTGGTTTCGACGACTCGACCAAGGACTCATGTCGAAAGATGGTTCAAGAACGGATGAACCTAGAAGAGGAACTAACCAAGAGGTATGGAAAATATATAACAACATATACATTTAATCATAACAATGGATGAACGTGGGTGTATTAAAAAATGTCAAATTACTTGTTCACACAAGATGTTAATAGAAATGCAGAGATAGAAAGAGAAACATGTAAGAAGAATTTTACTTAATATGCAAGGGATGTGGGCAATGATGGAGATTTTGAAAATATTGGAGGAATGAATAATGAAAAAATTAATGTTGAAAAGAAAGGATTTTTGGATATAGATGAGCTTAATATCGAGTCACTTAGTATTAGTGATATGTTGGACAACATATGTAAGCTTGCAAAATACGTGAAAACATTATTCGAAATGTTAAATGAAAAATATATAATGTACAGAGAGACATAAGTGAAATAAAAATGGTAATGAGTAGTAGTTCAAGAGATATGACTATTAATGATGGTGGTGATGGTATAGAAGAGGATAAAGGTGGAGATGGTGGAAAAGATGAAGATGATGGTGATAATGATGACAAAGAGGTTGAAATAGGCAATGTGATGAACAAGCCAGCTATTGATGAGCTGGAGAATTAGAAAGAGGTCGGTGAAGCTCAACACGACAATATGATGGTAATATCTTAATAATCGTATATAAACTGTATTATTGCAATACTATTAATTTTTAAAAAAAAACTAACATTTACACATCACACATATTTTTAGTAGCGTGATGTGGATGTTCAAAAAGAGGTGAAACAGAAATTTCATAGCAGATAGATCATTTGATGGTATAAAGTTCGTTTTTACAATGTACTCGTTTTAAAAAGTTTATGTATTATATGTTGATGCCTTGCCACATGTAGATTTTAAGTTTCACTGGAAATAGAAGGGTTAGTAAGAAAGATGAGCAAGGCATCTACGTGGAGTGAACACTGAATGATATGATTGAATTACGTATCGTACTGTATTGTTATTATATTGTAACAATACTGTGTATGCATAATTCTACAACTACGTGGTGAATGACTGTTTTTCGGATGTAAATGTTTGGTTCAGACGAGAAAAGAGGAAGAAATTGTCATTTAGTATTCTGAAATCCTCTTACACATCTAAATTTGGATCTGCAGAAGAAAAAAAGAAGGAAAAGAAAAGGGACGATGTAGAAGATGTTGGTGGAGAGCTTGAGTTTAGTGATCCACCTACATTCAAAAAATTGTCGCAACTATCACAACACTAGTTAGTTTGTTATTATGTGCTTTTCGATTTTCATGTATTTTTTGAACTCTAGTTGAAATATTATTTAGATTTCATTTTATATATTGCATTTGGTTTTTATGTATTTGTTGAACGCTACTTTTAGTCTTTATGTGTTTGTTAAACTCTAGTTGAAGTGTTAAATGGAATTTGTAATTTAATACTACTTCAGTTCTGATGCTTTATAATGGAATCCTTTATATATTTTAAGAGTATTATTAAAGTTATAAATATGTTTTAAAGGTATTGCTGGAGCATCATACATATTTTTTAGGGTATTGTTGATGTATTTTACAAATATATTATACGATGATTGTTGAACTTTTTCAAGTTTGTGTAGTTATATAAAAAAAGTTGAGCACAAAGCAGTATTAGAAGCATTTTATGTTGATGCTTTATAACTCTAGTCTTCATTTCAATTACTTGACTTCCAACGTGTCTTCTTAGGTCTACCGATCGAACATTTAGTAGATGGTGACAAGATCTTCATATTTAGGAAGGTATATCACATGTTTCAGGATGATGAACCAGATAAACAATACCTGGATATGTCTTCTTTATATAATCATTTGAGTAGAAATGTGAAACATATTCTGTTGCTATCAAGTTTCTATTCAAGAAAATAGCACATGCATGTTTGCATAGAACTCCAAGGTGATTATATTCCCTACATGTACATCTTCTTTTTTCAAATGTGTTCAAAATCATTTCCAAGATGCATCGTTTTCCGAATCTACACCTTCAGCCGCCAATGGAACAATATGATTATTATCATCAGTTGTTGTTGTTGTTAATACATTACCCTTCATATTTGTTCTTCATGAATGTATCATCAGCATAATACCGACCGACAATATGGCCATACATTAATCGAAGCAGCTAATGCTTCAAAAAAATAAATGAACCTACTATCTAGAGAATAGTCTAATTGTTTAATAGATCTTAAATAATCAATGCAATACACTAAAATATACTTCTAATACAATAAAAATCACTAAAGAGGAAAAAATACATGAATAATACAAAAAATATACGTGGATTATTTTTGTGCAGCATATATTCATAAGATAGTAGCATAGCATATTATATGAGTCCTCAGGTGAACCATACATTTCCTTCATAATATACTACTTTGCAAGATATGTTTTGTGATAATTAATGTTCAATCCATGATGTGTAAGCACATATCAAACGACCGTATGAGAACTTACAAATTCTTTCCCCATCAATGTTACCTTATTCTTCATGATTTCCTTAACAAGTGATGCAAAAGCTTGTTTCTATGAACTTATCACAACATCAAGTGAACAGAAATGTTGATTTACAACCTTAGTAATAACCCATGTATTACTTGTTAATGGCCTCTTACGACTTGCTCTAACAATCCAGTTGCAACTCGAGTCCTCATGCAACTGCTAAGTACTTTAAGCAAGATTTTTTTGTGAAGAATTGAAAATTATCTTTCAAAGCAATTGAGAGCAAAACATAACCCGGAAATATATCATACTTTGTTATAAAAAACCCAACAAGAAGACTTTCAACATCTATATTATCATGAACCCTACTTTCAGTAGAAGAAGAACAAAGAACTTCAGAATAATCAGGGTTTTTAACCATTAATTGTGATAGACAATTAAAAGTGTCGACTATTAGGGTGGAATTGTTAATGGTTCCAACTGATAGTATACGATACAACCATTCAACGTCTTTATCACTTTCTAATTTGACCCTCCTATGGAAATACTCTAATGAACCAATGCTAGCTCATGTGGTAGGGATATATATATATATATATATATATATATATATATTGATTCTTGAATACCTATACATACTAGTATTCGTTGCAATAATGTAATGTAGACAGCTCTTGCTCGACCGTAATTCAGATACATTATAATTAACGTAGATGTCTTGTTCGTTCCATATACCATTATGAACAATCTTAATAGGGATTGAGCTTAAACAACCTATTAAATACATGGGTATGGATAGGAATTCGTCAATAATACGACAGCATTGACAAAATGTTATGGTAATAATTTTCAAAATAATACTTACATAATATTCAGATAATATACAAAATATTATAACTAGCATGTGAAAAAGCTGAGTCGGAATCATGAAAACAAACACAAACTAATGATATTGAAATAACATCTAAACAATAACAATTTTTAGAGAACAAACCAATTTTTATATAAGTATTAGATATATGTCCATAAAAAAAAGTGCAATATGATTCAAGACATTTTATATTATTGATATATGTCCGTAAGCAACTTCCTAAAAACCGTGAATTTCAACTTCATCTATTCCTTTTTTTTTTTTTCTGCTACAAGATTTCATTCACATTTATTGTGAATTATGGAATTAGAAAGAAAATCGCATGAGATTAATGTGTTATTAATGTTTTTAATATGCTTTATGTGTGTATCTAACAATACTTAATTGATCTTATAGTTAGAAGTAATATGACAGGAAATATGGAGAATCGATTCACTATGTTACTGAGATTATAAGTAAAAATGTTTGTTTATAGGTATTATTACTACTTCGATATATTATTATTGTATTATATTTGTACAAATTTAAAAATTAAAAATGATTTATTATCTGATTATAGAGCAATGAAGGAATGATATTGAGGGAGATCGGAAGAAAATGGGTAACTGATAATGCTGATGTATGATAAAATTTATTAAAGGTAAAATATTGTAATCGTGTTGTTACTGTATAAATTGGAAGAATATTAGAATGAAAACAAAAGTGTATTTAATTATAAGTATTGCACAAATTCAAATGGTATTGAAAAGATACTTGTTAACTGCATCGAAATAGTAAAAGTACTATTAAAGTATTATTATTTTGGGCAATAAAACCATACTCATAACTAATGAATTATAGAATTCATACAAGAACGTATATTGTGCCACAACCGTCCACATCGCTCACATCTAACTTTAGTCATCATTTTAACATTGACTTCCAACGTGATTTCTTGGATTTACCAACTGGATGTCAAGTAGTCGGTGGTAGAATTTTGACGTTCGTTATATGTGAAGGTATGTCTCACGATACAACCATTCAATGTCCTTATCATTTTCTAATTTGATACTCATGTGAAGAAACGTTGATGAACCAATACTAGCATATGTTGTAAGTATGCATATAGAATCTTGAATACCTAGACATATTATTATTCGTTGCAATAATGCAATGTGTGTCATCTCTGACTTGAAAGTAATATCAAACACACTATAATTGACGTAAATGTCATGATCAATCCTATATGTCATCGTGAACAATCCTAATGGAGATGGAGTTGAAACAACGTGTTAATATAATATTATATAGTTTTTACACAATTGTTTCTTAACAGGTTGGTATCATGCAAAAATTTGGTTTTATAATACAGTAGTAATATGAAATCAATACAGATAATCTAATTTAGTATAATATATTCAGAACATTAGTAATATGAATAATACGTTTACAATATAATATCATCCCGTATAGCATATTCAGAACATTACCAATTACCATTAGATTTCATATTGCCATATCTAGTATGCAAATGAAGAAATAATTACATTGTACATTATTTGAAAACTTACTCATATTGAAAGCGATAAATGATGTGATATCACCTGTTGATGCCGAAAAATGATCATTTAGAGCACACCGGTGTGGTGTGAGTCACAGGGCCTTCGATGCCTAAGTAAAAAACGGAATTAGGGAGAATAGTTTAAAGCACTAAGAATGGCTTAAGAGAACTTAGCTTAGGATCCGTCTCTTGTAAGGGAGAAATGACTTGACTTTTATAGCAGCTGGTCTTGTAATCGTTGCAGCTCACTTATGGCGATATAATGGTCACCCATTAGAAACGTTCGCTATTAAGTCGGGTATGAATACAGGCGTAACTCCTGGCCATTACACTTTAGAGGTGTAACGGTCTTGATTCTAGACTCGGTCGACTTTTCGGAGTCCTGACCTCCACGGTCGACCCAATGGGGCCAACCTACTCGTTGTAACGGGCGACGCCACGGGGTGCAACGCCTACAAACATTACTTGGACTCGGTCGACTCTTTGGAGAGTCCTGACCTCCACGGCCAATCCATTCGGATGGACCTACTCGTTGTCTGACCAGAGAAGGGTGAGGCTGCAAGGGCCGACCCCGATGGGGTCCTGGCCTTCCTTGTCCAACCCCTAAAGGAGTCGGACTTGCTTGGCCGACTCTCGGGGATTGTGGCCTCCATTTGGCTGACCCCCGGGGGGTCGACGATGGTGAGGCCGACCCCCAAGGGGCCAGAAATGGCGAGGGCGACCCCTGGGGGTCGGTAGTACCATTGGCCGACCCCCGAGAGTCGGTAGTGCAGTTGGCCGACCCCCCTAGGTCAGCAGTGGCATTGGGCGACCCCCTCTGGGTCGGAAGTGGAGTTGGCCGACCCCTGGGGGGTCGACAATGGCGTTGGTTGTCCTTCGTGCGGGTCCAAATCTCTTCCGAGTCTTTTGGGATATTTTAGCCTACAACATTACCCCCACTCTTCATTTTCGGACTTACTTTGTTGCCGAAATTTCAAGAGTAGTTTGTTGTTTAGAAGGTTCTCTTTTTAGAGTGTCACCTTCTTAGGCATTCTTTTTCACCAATTTGGCCAAGTAGGCTCCCTTTGCAGAGACTTGCTACCTTTGGCTCTTTTCGGCAAGTAGTCTCCTTTTTTCAGAGACTTGCCACCTCTAAGCAGAAATTTTCGCCAAGTAGGTTCTTTTTTCAAAGACTCACTACACTTAGGCGGATTTTCAAAATTTAGGCTAGGTAGGCCATCTTGCGGAGACTTACCTTTTTTAGCAGTTCGTTGATTTTAAGGTTCCTTAGGCTCCCTTAGCAGGAACTTGCCTATTTTCAAGTGTCTTTCGAAACTTACATGTTACTTAGGCTCTTTTTGTAAAAGTCGTGCCCATTTAACTTCTCAGTGAAAGTGGTAGATAACTTAGGCACCTTTATGAAGGTCTTGCCTTTTTCACCAATTTTTGAAACCTTTAGGTTACTTAGGCACTTTTATAAAAATCTCGCCATTTTCACCTCTTTTTGAAACCTTTAGGTTACTTGGGCACTTTTATAAAAAAGTCTTGCCTTTTTCACCGCTTTTCGAATTTTGTAGGGCACTTAGGCTCTCTTAGAGACTCACTTTTTCCCTTACTTAGTTACTTGAAATTACTCTTACTTTGGCTGTCATGGATCCTTCATTTGATTATAAGACTGAGTCCTACCACCTTAGCCTCCTCTTTTCAAAAGAGGACTCGGCATTAGGCCTTGATAGTCATAGGTGACTTCCAACACGTGGACTGTGTTCTTTGGAGTCCACAGCCTGCCAGGTACACTGACTTCGAATTCTTCTTTAGTGTTGGGATCTCTTTCTCTTGCTGTTTTTGGGACTCCCACCAATGGTATGGTGGACCTTACTTCGGGGGACTGCCCGCTTCCTTGTAGTTTTTGCAGGGCAGGACTTTATGCACCTCGCTTCCACTTTTTGGTACCTTCGAGAGAACCTGCGCCAAACGCGCTCCTCTTGGTCGTCCAGCATCGATCAATTCCAATGGGACTTAGCCTAAGCTCGTGATGCCGAGGGTGTTACTGAAGTTTCCTTGCTGCCTTTCGGACTTCCACTAAAGCGATCCCAAGTCTTGTCGCTTGAACTTACAAGGACGACTCCTCTACCCTCGCTCGACCTTGTCAGGAGTTTGACTTTTGCTAAAGTGGAGGTGTAGGATGCCTCGTACTTAGTCTATTTAGTTGAAAGACTCTCCTGCCTTTGTAACCTTGGAGAACAACTTTGGCATGACTACTACCGGTTAGGCGCTAGACTGAATTAAAGAAGGGGTTACTCATGGTACCCCCTTGTCTCTTTTCAAGACTTTTTGTGCCACCACAACAGCAGAGGTCGTCGACCCTTCTTTGCCGGCCTTCGAGTCTGGACTTTCTGGTGATCCAGTGCATGTTGCTCATGGCTTTTTCCTCTCCCAAGGTGCGTCTGAGAATGACCTCCTAGGTCAGGCTCTTCCAGCTATGACCGAATCTGTCCAAGCCGGACTTAGTAGGCCAAGTTCCAGCAGGTACAACACTGGATAACCTTGTTGCTTTTTGATGTACTTCTCTTCTTTATAGCCACACATGTATCTAAGTACATAGGCTAACGTGTTACCTTTGTATTTGCAGGCCTTCATGCATTTCGCCTCGGCTTCCCGTCGTCTTTCTGGGGACTTGCGTCACCCCCGCTCTTCTTTGTCCACTAGCTCTTAGAAGCTTAAGTGGGACCTGGCATAGGCTCGAGAAGTTCAGCGAATTGCCGAAGCTGTCTTAGTCATCTTTTAGACTTCTGCCGAAGCAGTCCAAAGTCTCGCTTCTGTACATGCCCAAAAGGACATGTCTACCATTGCTCGCCTTTGCCAAATGTTGGCTTCTGCAGAAGGAAAGCTGAATAACGTCTCTTACTTGGCTAACCCTGTGAAGGGCTCTCCTGCTTTCGTGATCTTAGAGAACAACGTCGGTGAAGCTACCATCGGCTGGGTATTGGACCGAATTCAGGAGGGAGTTGCTATGACAACCTCCTTCCCTTTTTTTGGCCTCTTTGTTCCAGCACTGCGGAAAAAGTCAGCGACCTTTCCTTGCCAGCCTTCAAATCTGGAATTTCAACTGATCCAGCCCAAGCCGTTTCCCACGACTTTCGCCTCTTCCAAGGCGTGCCTGAAAGAAGTCAGGCCCTTCCAGCTAGGACAGATTCTGCCCAAGCCGGACTCAACCGACCAACTTCTAGTAGGCGCAGCTCAAGGGGGGCCTTGATGACTTTTTCGTTGCTTTCCTTTTCACTCGAAGCATTTTACTTTGCAGTCTTTTTACTTCTTCTAGGTTGTAACCCAGGAACTTTTGACTTGGAATGAATAACAATCTTTTTTCCTCTACTTTTCTATCTTGCATACCCCTAATTTAAGTTTATGAAAAAATCAATATACTTAAATTAAGATAGCTTTTTGAAAAAGAAGGAGAAAGTAACACTTTATTCATTAACAACTTGATTTGTATTCTATTGAACGTACTTTTTCCAGTCCATGTCCTTGAGGTAGTAGGTGTTTGGGTGTGCAACTTTGGTGACCATGTATGGTCCTTCCCAAATTAGCACCAGGACTTCACTGTTGAGATTTTTGGCGTCTGGCGTCACCCTCTTCAGCACTAATTCGCCAACTTGGAAGTGGTTTGCCTTGGCTCGGGAGTTGTAGTACTTGCCATGCGGCCTTTGTACCGTGCTACCCTTATGCGGGTTGCACCCCTTTTCTCTTCCAGGAGATCTAGACTCATCTGCCGCTGCTGGTCCTTTTGAGTTGGGTCAAAATACTCTATGCGTAGGGATGAAAGTCCTATCTCGACCGGAATTACTGCTTCTGCCCCAAAGGCTAGCGAGTAGGAGGTTTCGCTTGTTGACGTCATAAGTGTAGAGCAGTATGCCCACAACACTTGCTAGTTAGGACATCGGGAGGCTGCCTCTAGATGGCAGCGAATCTCTAGCACTTGTCTCGTGCCCAAGTATACTTCTTGGAGTCTTCGGCCATGGTCGGCCAAAAGTAGCCTTGCCTGACTAACTTCGTACAACGGCTTGACGGAGATGCTAGACTAGTCTAGTATCTCTACCAGCACGGTCCTACCTACCCTGATTTCGTAGGTGATTTTTGACTCTGCCAAAGCATCGGCCTTGGCGCTTTGGGACCTGATACTTGTTAATTTCGTGCAGCAGCTTGGTGGGGGATGCTAGACTTGTCTACGATCTTCACCAGTACGGTTTTGTCCGCCTTGGTTTCGTAGGTGGCCTTTGACTTTGCCAAAGCATCGGCCTTGGCACTTTGGGACCTGGGTACTTACTTGACTTGTACCCCACAGGTGCTGTTCCTTGAACAACCTTACCTGGAACCGGTCCTCCTTCAATAGTCCTTTACCACGCCCCGTACAACTGCTCTTTTTCTCGGACTTGTCCCACCCCCATAGGAGTAGGGAATTTTGACACCTGGTGGTAAGTTCACGCGATCGCCCTTAGCCCATAGATCGTAGGTCTTCCAAGTACGGCATTGTAGGCAGAGCTGTCCTTCATCACCAAGAAATTGACGAAGTGGAGGACTATGTTGTCCCCTTCGCCAAAAGTCACTAGGAGTTCAAGTGATCCCTCAGGAACCAGAGTGCTGCTGCCAAACCCAACTAGAGGCATCGAATTTGGCTTGATCCTTTTCCCCTCCCAGCTTCACGGCGTCATACGCCTATAGTGACAACACATTCATCGAACTGCCTCCGTCAATGAGGATCTTTCTAACGTGGATGTTGGAGACGGTCAGGGACACCACTAAGGTGTCGTTGTGCGGCTGGTGCAGTGCTGCAGCCTCAGCGGCAGTGAAGCCTAGTTGCTCGTCCACTGCTTACATTATGCGCACTTCTTCGACCCTTAGGGCGCCTCTGGCCTGCCTCACTTTGTCCTCCAGACTTCGGTTGGACTCACCCCCAGTCGGGCCTCCGACGATGGTTCTGATCTTCGATGGCGGTAGTGACTTTTCGCACTCTAAAATGGAGCGCCTTCCTTCTATGCCTCCTTTGGAGTTGACCAACTCCCCTGCACTCACGTACTTTTGTGTCCTGGTTAGCAGCTCAACATAGGTGACTGGAGCCTTTTTCCCCAGCGACCACAAGAATTTTCCATCCATGCCCGGTAGGAATCCAGGTGCTCGACAGGATCCGTAGATCCATCGTACTCCTTGATTGCATGGAATTTGAATTTAGATGGGACGGACTCCTCCATGATTTCGTTAGTGAATGGGGGTTGAGCTGGTCGACCAGGCTATCCAGGTCCAGTCCGTCTTAGTCCTGTGCCTTCTTCATGCTCTCCAACTGGTCTTGGAAGAGACGAAGTTGGGCCAGACAAGGTTGTGCCTCGACTCCGTCACACCTCGCTTCTTTTCGGCGTTTGTTGATCACATCACTGAGATCCGTTCCCAAGTCTGATCTCGTCATGTGGTACTCCTTGGCTGGCTACTCCAGACTAATTGTGTCCGAGAAGACTCCGTCGTTTTTAATCCAATCCTCTGGTGGACCGACTTCGGTTGGACTCACCCCCGGCAGTGGCGTTGGCCGACCCCGGGCGGTCGGCAGTGGCGTTGGTTGTCCTTCGTGCGGGTCCCAATCTCTTTCAAGTCTTTCGGGATATTTTAGCCTACAACATCACCAAGGTGCAAAAATGCCTAATTCAAAAAAAACTTTAAATGTATGAAGAATTAAACAAAAATATACACTGAATAATAATAGCAGTAAACACTGACGAATATATTGTGTACTAAAAAATTACATACCATAACACTAAAAAAATTCAAATAAATTTCTAAAATTTTAAATTTAAATAAAATGTTTAAAAAACATAATTAATGAGGATTTCCAAAAAACATACCAAAAATATACAAAGATTATTGTTGGATTTTGTGAACCTTTTATTTTTGAGAATTAGAGAGATTATTTTTTTTTTTTAGATTAAGTTAATCAATATTAAATTAATACTTGCACCAAATATGGTAGAGTGTTCAAATTAGATTCATTCAAGTTATGTAAAAATTAAAATTAGGAAAAGAAATAAAAAATAGGTTAAAGTACCATTTAGTCCCTAGAGTTGAATTTATTCCATTCTAGTCCTAAAGTTTCTACCTCAAATTTAGTCCTGCTGTTAACTTTTTGACAGACTTGGGTTAAAATGAAATGGAGTGCTTTTATTTATTAAATTTCTTTTCCCTCTCCATTTCATTTTCATATCTTTCACTTTCTTTCTCTCTTCAGCTCACTTTATCTTCTTCATTTGCAGTTTTTGAGCATCAGTCAAGAAACCAAAATTTTTTAATAATTATGTTTTGAAGAAATGTTGAGGGACATTATTTTAAGAAATGAATATAAGCTCCATCAAATATTTCAAAAATGGGTTTTGTGGGTTTCTTGAATTTGTTTTACTTATTATAACCTTGCTTCAAAAACATTTCATTATCACTGCTCTCTCTGCATTTGTTCTTCGTATCAGAGCATGGCTGATCTACTAGCTTCAAAACGAAAAGAAATCAGGGAAGAAGGAAATAACAAAAATACAAAAGTTGCTGTTGTTTCTTGCTGATCCTCTAAGTCAGAAAAAAAAGCATGAACTCTTCTAAGAAAAATCATCCATCCCAGGTACAAAAACACAGGTAATTTTTCCTAGGCTACTCTTATGAGTCATCGCTACAACTATTAAGTTTGATTCAAGTAATTTTCTAGTTTGACAAAGTAAAGTTCTCCAAGAGTCACGGCCTTGATGGACATCTGGATGGCTCAACAATATGTCCAGATCTTATGATCACTCTGCCACCATGTGAGGAGAACCCTCAGGGAAAGATTGTTCCAAATCAAGAGTTTGCTATCTGGACAATGACTGTCAAATTTTATGACCCCTGAAATGGCTTCGCAAATTATGGGACATGAACAAGCTCAAACTTTATGGTCTACTATCCAAGACTGTTATGGACTGCACTCCCGAATCCAAAAGGACCACAATAGACAAATGTTGCAGCAAACACGAAAGGAAACATGAAAATGAGCGAGTATCTAGTAACTATGAAAACGTACTTTGATAACTTACAACTTGCAGGAAGCTCCATTGACTTAAAAACTCTTGTTTCCTACACTTTTGTTGGACTTGATGAAGACTACAATCCAATAGTTTGTGTTCTAAGGAGCAAAGATCTATCATGGTATGGTGTTCAATATGAGTTGTTATCCTATGAATTAAGAGAAGTATGGTCATTAATAAATTATTTTCTAATTTTGAACTTTTTAAAAATATTTCATGCAATTCAGATTATTATTAAAAAAAAAAATTTGTCAATCAATTTAACTTGTTTTTAGACAAATTATGTCTTCAATTAAATGAATATAATTGGTTGTAATTTAATCAATCAAATTAAATTAATTAAAAATAATAAAAATGAAACTTTTGTTAAACATTAAACATTTTTTAAAATTGTGTAGAGTGTTTTTTGTTTTTGGCAGAAAAAAAAGGGGAGAGATGAAGATTGAAGAAGTTAATAAAGATTTTAAGTTAGTAATAGTTGAACAATTAATTAGTTGTTGGAGGATTGATGTTAATGATGATTGAAAGATGTTTTTAATGTGAAATTTGATAAAGAAATTTGATGAAAGATTTAGGGCGTGTTTGGTGGAGGGATTAGGGTTAAGTTAAGCTGGGTGTTAAGTTAATCTGAGGATTAAGTTAATCTGTGTTTGGTGGAGGGATTAAGTTAAGATGGATTAAGTTAAGCTGAATGTTGTTTGTTGCAGGGATTATGTTAAGTTGAGTATTAACTTAAGCGGAGTATTAAGTTAACCTGTGTTTGGTGGAGGGATTAAGTTAAGCTGAGTTTTTTATTTATAATTTAAACTTCATAAT
>JBBMEG010065595.1:0-13946 GCA_037832605.1 Cyclanthera cordifolia
AAAGTGATCAACTTACCCCTATTTATCATAAAATTTACCATTCTACCTCTTTAGGGAAGGTTCATTTAAGTCAATTATGGAAAGGTTCATTGAATTAAACCCTTTCGAGTATTCCAGAAGTCCAAAATGTACCTTAATTTACATTGACAAAATTTTGGGTCGTTAAAGTTGGCGCGACCAACTTTACAAGAGTTGCAAATGACGTGATCTTGGTTGTTCATGTGAAAACATGAGAGCGGGGGCGGTTGTGCAACAAGAAGTTTTTGCATAAAACTGACAAGGATTTTTTGCATAAAACTAACCAGAAGTTTTATGATCGAGCTAGTGATTCTGTTATAGACTCGCATCAATTACTTTGCTAACGATGATCGTATGTCGATGTGATTTTAATTCTGAATGGATGTTGAACTCATACTTTATGAAAATGTATTTTGTTGTGCATGGGTGACACCAGCCAAACAACATTTGGTCAATAAGCCTCTCACGTTAGGTATTGCTATAATGAGTGGTTAGAAACACGTGACAAGAAGAAATTTTCATCTTCCTTAATATTGAGGAAGAAGTAGAGTTGTTCCCTTAAGAACTAATTTTATGGCTTGAACAAAGGGATTTCACCTCACATGACCCGAGAGGACACTAGTTTATAGTGAGTCTATAAACAACTTGTTCATTAGAGGAAATCGTGGCGCTTAAGGAGAAAGATGTAATCATAGGGGTAGAACAGACATTTTGAACCAACCGTGAATTACGAGCAAGCTCATAAATGATCATATGAAAAATGACTGATTATATCCGTGGACACTAACTTGTTCTATAGTGCGAGAGAGATTAACACATGCTTTTAATGGAATAAGCCTGTTGTTAACAAATAGGGATTGGATACCGGATCGTTGTAGTGCATAATTGCTGGTACAATGTTTAATTAGAGAATGAATTTAAAGAGTTCAAATTCATTGATTAACTATGTTGGACATAATTAAAAGGATTGTTAAGTTTAATAGTTATGTTTAATTAATTAATATATTAAATATATTAATTTAATATTTATTGGATAAATATTATTGAGAAAATATTAATTTATTGAATAAATTAATTGTAAGTCATTATGATATAATTATTAAGAGAGGTCGGTTGTTAATATGTTGGCATATTATTTTAATCATTATTGGATATTTATTAAATTAAGAATTATAATTAATATGTTGGACATATTAATTAATTTAATAATTATTGAATAATTATTAAATTGAGAATATCAATTAATATGTTGGACATATTAATTGATTTAATAATTATTGAATAATTATTAAAATAGAGAAGTAATATATTGGATATATTAATTATAGGAATTTATTTATTTTAATTATATTTGATATATTATTGAATTGAGATTTTTTTGGATAAATATCAATTAAAAATAAATTAAATGGTACGGCCAAATTCAAAATTCTCTCCCCATAAATTGTGAAGGAAAAATGGATCACCTAAGGAAATGAAATTCAAATTTCTTATTTTAAATTGGGAAGGGAAAATCATTCATTTTTCCAATATCTTTTATTATTGGATATTTAAAGATATTATATTTTAAATTTATTTTTCTAGAGGCTAAAGAGATCTTCATTATCATCTGATCACTGAGTTCAAAGTAACTTTATCCTTAAATAAAGAAACCCCTTTGAGAACCGAATTCTCTTTTTCCTGCTAACTAAAAGTTCTCAACTCCTTTCTCTAAATGCTTACCACCAAGTGCAACGTTGGAGATATAACATGGAATTGGAGGATAGACCCGCCAGACTAATTAAGAGGCGTCATACAGTATATGTCTTTATGTTTTATCAACAACAATTAATTACGTGGAGGTTGCATGTAGATTAATTAAAAAAAATTAATTGGATTAATTATTGTTAAGATTTTTGTGGTTACACACACGCTTCTGTCCTTTTAATTGCATGCAAACCCCTCTATTTCCAACAAATGGTATGAGAGTCATGTTTCAGGTGATTGTTGTTGGAATCTTTTATTGGCGAGTTGCAATTTATAATTATTGCATGAATAATTTTGTTATTGTTTTTGGCGGTAGGTTTAATGATTTGGCATAAGATTTTATGTTTTCATAGATCTCAGGTAAACCCAAGAAATTGGATATAGGATTTTTTTGTAAAGGTTATAGTTTTTCATTATTTTTGCAATTTGGAATTGGCCAAAAGACGAAGAACTCGGAGAACAATCTAGAACACCAAGAATTCTATTTTTTATTCAATTTTTATAAATAGATTAAAAAAACACGTCAAATCCGACGTTGCAAAACAAGCCTTTCCACTATGCCAGTCATGTTTATTGGTAACCAATGTATACGAGTTTTATATGTACAGTAAGTGAAGTTATCTTTTGAACATAATGGTTATAATAAAAGTGACATTACATTTAAATGTTATAGCCTTATTTTATGATATCAATGAATAAAAATCTCAAGATTTTTATCAAATATCTTTGGAAGATATTGAAATGATAAATTGAAATTTAGTTAAAGAAAGTTTAGATTTGATCAACATCTTCCGAAGATATTTGAAGATAATTTAAATTTGAATATCTTTAATATTATTATTCGGAACCAAATATATTTTTGAAAAATATTTTTATCTTTTAAAATTTTAATATTTTTGGAAAATCTAATATTAATTATGATTAATATTTTTAAGAAATATGAGTAACCATAAATTTAAAAGATAATCAAATTAAGATTTTAAAGTTAAATCAATTATCTTTAGAAGATTTTTTATGGGTAATTTTAGTAATCTTTAAAACTTTGAGTTTATTTAAATATTAAAATATTTTTGAAATTTTTTTATCTTTTAAAAAATCCTATATTTTTGGAAATAATAAAAGAATTAATTGTGGTTAATATTTATAGGAAATATGGTAACCATAAACTTAAAAGATAATCGAATAAATATTTTAAAATTTAATCAATTATTTTTGAAGATTTTTTATGGGATAATTTTAGAAAATATTTAAACTTAGTGTTTATTTAAATATTAATATATTTTTGGAAAATAGTTAAATGATTAGTTCTTGCCTAGTCAAAGATTCTTGAAAATCAAGAAAATGAAAAATCAAGATATGTCTTGGAGTATTAAATTTAATAGGATTGCTTTTTTAATTTTAAAGAAATATTCTAAACATTAAATAGGTCAATTACTTATTTAAATTATATGTTGTTTTCATGTCTTGAGTGTTGCATAAAGTATGTCATACAGATTTAAAATTCAACCGTAGGTTAAAAAGATTCTTGCATCCTAAATATTTATTAAATATAGTTGATATATTTTAATAATTAGATTACATATTTAGGATTGTTCAACATGTTTGATCTTACAAATAAATATTTGATGTTTTTTTTTTTATTATGTTGAATGTATGAATTATGTCTATTTGTTTTAAATAGTTTTTCAAAATAGAACAAAAAAATATTCATTTTAGATTTGCTACAAAAAGGAAAATAATATTTTAAAATTGTTTTAAAATGGTTAGAGTCCAATATTCCATAAGAGTGATTAGAATTAATAGAATTAATTACTATCATTTGATTCTTTAGTTAATATGATTAATTACTATCACTTAATACCATAAAATATTAGGGCTATAACTTTTATATATAATTCCTTTTAGAATAGAACAACTATATTCAAAATAAAACCCTTAATACAATATATATTTAATTTGTACCAAATTGATATCAACAACACGTAGTGGCATGTTGCGTGAGTATATGGGCAAGGTGGAGTAGTTGTTGGGTTTGAATATTAGCAGACAAGAAATCTGTTTTACCAATGTGATTACATCTTTCTCCTTAAGCGCCACTGATTCCTCTAATGAACAAGTGGTTTATAGCCAGACTATGAGTCAGTGTCCTCTCATGCCAATGATAGGTGGGTACCATTTGTTCAAGTCCTAGAATCAGTTCTTAAGGGAAGAACTCTACATCTTCCACAATATTAGAGAAAGCCTGAATTCCTTCTTGTGACGTTGCGTTCCCAGTTACTCACTACGACAATCCCCAACGTGGGAGGTTTATTGACCCAGTGCTATTTGATTGGTCTGATCCATAAACATCAAATGACTATTCCCTACATCTTCCACAATACTAGAGAAGGTGTGAATTCCTCCTTGTGACATTGCGTTCCCAACTACTCACTATGAAAATCCCCAACGTGGGAGGCTTATTGACCTAGTGATGTTTGACTGATCTCACCCATACACATCAAATGATTATTCCCTACATCTTCCACAATGTTAAAGAAGGCATGAATTCCTTCTTGTGACGTTACGTTCCAAGTTACTCACTACGGTAATCCCCAACGTGGAAGGCTTATTGACTCACTGTTGTTTGACTGGTCGCACCCATGCATATCAAATGACGTTTTCATAAAGCAGGAGTTTGCAACCCACTCAAGATTAAGATCAAATCGACATAAGGTCATTCTTAGTGAAGTAGTTGATACGAGTCAATAATAGAATTACTAGCTCGATCATAAAACTTCTAGTTTAGTCATATGCAAAAACTTTTTTTTGCATAGGCGTCCCCACTCACATGTCTCCACATGAACAACCAGGATTAGGTTGTTTGCAATTATTGCAAAGCGGGTCACACCCACAGTGTTACCAGGACTTAGGCACCGTAGCCTTAGTCCATATACTATAGACAATTTTTGTTATAAACTTGAAACTAGATCAACTTTTATATCCCACATACTTGACCAAGTGTTCATATTAATAACAAAGAGTTTATCGACATTAATCCAATTAATGTGATAAGGTTGAACGACGTTTGAACATTAAATACGCAAATTTATGAAAAATAATAACTTTTATTAATAACTGAAAACAACATTAAATATCTAAGATTAAATGTTAGTTCTTAAATATAAAAACTATTAGGATTTTAGGGCATAACCTCCAACAATCTCATACTTGCATGAAAGTCCTAGTAAGACTATTAAATGTTTAGCCAAAACACCAAGTCCCACAGTTGCTCTAGACCGCGAAAGACGCCTTAGGTAACATAACTCTTTAGGTAACTCTCGCAAAATTTAGCTGGAAGAGCTTTTTGTAAAAGGATTAGCAACATTGTCAACAAAATTTATTTTGGTGACAACTACTTCACTCCTATGCACTACTCTTTTATGAGGTGATTGTTTTACCTCTCTATATGCTTCCCTCTTGTATGACTTCTATGTTTCTTGGAATTAGCAGTATAAAGTGATTGACTTCTCTATTTATGGAACAACTTCCAACCTGCTAGGAAGTTCCTTAACCATATTGCCTATTTTACTGCTTCACAAGCAGCCACGTACTCAGCTTGCATATTGGAGTCTGCAATGCATCATTGCTTGATGCTTCTCGAAACTATAGCTGTGCCATTAAGGGTGAACACTGATCCTAATTTGGATCTCTTAGAGTCCTTATCAGTTTCAAAATTAGAGTCTGTATACCCAGTAAGGATTAAATCCTTAGGATTGTATACAAGCATATAATTTCTCGTTCTCCTAAGATATTTGAGTATATTCTTAACTGCTATCCAGTGATCTAATTCTGGATTTGACTGATATCTACTGGCAATACTTACAAAGTAGCATATATCAGGTCTTGTACATAACATAGTATACATGAAGCTTCCTATGGCCGATGCGTAGGGTATCTATCTCATTTTCTCAACATCTTGAGGTGCCTTAGGACTGTTTTTCTTAGACAACGAGATTCCATGTCTAAATGGTAATTGTCCCATTTTGGAATCTTTCACCACATATCTAACCAACATCTTGTTAATGTATGATGCCTGAGACAAGGCTAGTGTTCTCTTGGACCGATCCCTTATAATTTGGTTCCTAAGAACGTACGAAGCGTCACCCCAAATCGTTCATTTGGAATTGGTTACCTAGTCATTGCTTAATTTTAGTAAATATTCTTACATCATTCCCAATGTGTAAAATGTCATCTTCATATAACAATAGAAATGCTACTGTATTGTTAGTGATTTTCTTGTAAACACAAGATTCATCAACGTTCTGCTCAAAGCCATAAGATTTGATCACATCATCAAATCTTTTATTCCAAGACCTGGATGCTTGTTTCAAAAATTCATAAATGGATTTAACAAACTTGAAAACCTTTTGCTCTTATCCCTTGGAAACAAACTTTTGTGATTGGT
The DNA here is from genome assembly GCA_037832605.1 of Cyclanthera cordifolia. Lineage (NCBI taxonomy): Eukaryota > Viridiplantae > Streptophyta > Magnoliopsida > Cucurbitales > Cucurbitaceae > Cyclanthera > Cyclanthera cordifolia. The sequence goes on from JBBMEG010065595.1 coordinate 6,209, forward strand.
TCATGTAGATCTCCTCTTCAAGACTGTCATTCAAAAAAACAGTCTTGACATCCATTTGCCATATCTCATAGTCATTATATGAGGCAATGGATAAGAGAATCATAATAGACTTTAACATAGCAATAGGGGAGAAGGTTTCTTCAAAATCCACTCATTCTCTTTGAGTGAAGCTCTTTTCTACAAGTCTAGCCTTGAAGGTTTGCACCTTTTTATGTACAACCTTTTTTTCTCTTGTAGATCTATTTGCACCTAATAGGCCAAATATCCTTTAGTGCATCTACAAGTAACCAGACTGAATTTGAGTACATAGACTCTATTTCAAGGTTAATGGCTTTTATTCATTCGTCCCGGTCAATATCCTTCATTGCCTTTTCAAAAGACAAAGGATCTTCAACATTATCCTGGATAACGTTTGGTGATCTTTCTCTCTATTCAAGGTTCACCTAGCCTTAGTCCATATACACAGTCTTGGTCATCTTGCTCTCAATACAAGGTTCACCTATATTATCGTGGATGCGTTCTACAATTGTGAATTTTGCAATTGTAGACTATTTAGAGCATTACCATAGTGGCCATCTGCGCTTGAATTACCACTAACACGTACGTTCATATCACATTTTTCACCATTCTTAGGGAAATTTCTTTGGGGATTAGACCACGGGCAATTGTTTAACGAGAGGACCTCTAAAATTTCGTATGCCTCATTGTACGTTTTTTTCTTAACAACGTGTCCATTTACGCATGTGTCCAACATCGCCTTTATAGACCGTGATGTGGAAACTTTCTCAAAAAGCTCCTTGAATCTCTCTCATGCTTCACTTATTGTCTCATCATCGAATTGTCTAAATCCTACAATTCCATTCCTATCTTCTACATTCCTGGTATGAGGGAAGTATTAAATAAGGAACTTCTCGACAAGTGTATTCCAAGAAGTAATTATCTTAGTGCGCAGAGTGTCCACATAAACTTTAGCATTATCCCTTAATGAATATGTGAGCAATGTTAGTCAGAGGTCATCTTGTATAACATCGGGTATCTTAAAAGAACCATTGACCCCAAGGAATGATCTTAGATTTTGATGTGGATCCTTAGATGCTTCATGTAATTGTCCAATAGTCTGTAGCATCTAAAACATCACATGTTTCAGCTCAAAAGATTTTGCTCTAATTTCAGGCTCCACAATGCTCGAATTTGGAACATCAACAATAGGGTCACCATAAGCTCTTATAGCTCTATCCCAATCATCTATTACTTGATGGAGATTAGCATTTCGATTAACATTCACATTTTCGTTCTTAAGTGCATTAGGTACAACATTACCTCCTTGTAGAGTCATTCTTTCCCTTTTATTCCTTTTATTCCTTCGCTCCCATTAACGTTTGTGGTGATATTTTCTTTGGATCTCAGCATCAAACTGGAATTTAGGATTGGAGTGTTTGTTCATGCACATAATGTCCTATAATAAGAAAACTGCTTCAATTAACCTCTTGACAATTTAGAACATGTCTAAAAAAACAATAAATTCTTAAAATAAAAATATGTCCCTCTGTCAAAAGGTGCAGAAAACATGGTGTAACTGAAATGTGACAAAGCTAAAACTTATTAAGTACTATCATCGGTGTTACATGCATTGACAATGTTATAAACATCTTAGTTCACAAAAACGTAAGCATACACCGTCATTTATAGTCAAGTAATATATCTTCAAGTCATTTCTACAGAAACTGATTGTATTAAGAATTTACTAAGTTAATTCGAAATTAAATAGAAAATAAATGAAATAATGTTGATTTCTCTTTCAAGATTAAATTATAAAGACAAAGTAAGACTATGCATAATACCAAGTAATTAACATGCAGATGCTGTAGACTAATACATTGACATAATTAAGTAAGACTATGCATAATACCAAGTAATAGCCATCCCTAAACATACAAAAACTTGTACAACCTAATGAACAATAGTAATAGATCTCCTAATACTTCATCTTCCTTTTATTCTAATTAAGCTTTCTTACATTATTTATTACCTCATCTTTACCCATAATTGCTTACCTCAACATGGAAGTTGAAAACATTTAAGACAGAATTTGAAATGCGATAAATATTATAATTAGACAACACAAAAATTAATTAGTGTCCGAAATAACTTAAAAACAAACATGAAACGCGACAAACATTGTAAGATGAAATATTAACAAAGGTTACTTAAGGCATAAAATAACTTAAAAACAGTAAATGACATAAGATAAATTGAAACAAATCTTAAAGCATAAATTTCTACTAAATTGAATTAAAAAAAAATGTTCAAAAGAAAATTAAAATCAAAATTCAGAAGAAATAAAACATAGCGAAAAACTAAAACTAGGTCAAGAGAAAATTGGAAGGGAAAAGAGAACTCCTTGTTGTGCAACATCAATGGCGACGTCGAAAGCTTCTCCAACGGCAATTACTTCCTCCATGTGTTTACCTTGGAGTTTAAAGTATCAGATGATCTTGCTTCATCTCTGACGTTTTTGGTTTGTGATGCTCTCGATTGGCTTGAAATATCTTCTACAGCTCACAAGATTTGATAAGCTCCAATGATGCTTGGTTTTACAAAACTAGAGGTCCTTCTAGGATCCTTGTAAAATCTCACAAATATGGAAAACCTAACACTCGATACCAATCAAGAGTTAAGTTAGAATGGTGAATACACTCTTAGATCACACTTAGAACCTATGATATTCACTCGTAAATTCTAAGAAACTCACTCCAGAATTAGTTTGATCAAAACTAATCCAATAAATTGATTTTACATTAAAACCTAAAGCAAGATTTGAAATAAAAAGACAACACTAAATGGGGTCAAGAAAACTCAAGTTTTTTTTTTTTTTTTTATCAATATTCTGTCCAAAATGAGGTATTACAAGCTCTTCTTAAGGCCAAAATTTCGTGCATGGCTTGGAATACAAAAGGTCTCAAGAACCTCTTAAATGCACTTTGTGGAAAATAAGACCTACGAAGCCAAGAGTCAATTGTACATCATTGTGAGGCTTAAATGTTAGAAAAAAAAGTGGATTGGCTTTAAATACACCTAACAAACTGATCTAAAAGTTTTTAGCAATTATGAGCTTGTTTGACAATGTTTGAAATTTAAAAGTACAAAATAAGAATTTTGGAAAAACAATTGTTTAAAATTCTGCAATGTAATTAAAAATCTCTAGAATCTTCTTGTTCTTGATTCTTGTACTTGCTTATTCATGAGAATACAGTAAGTCATGTTGGTTGGATTCGTATCAAGATTGCTCTCACTTTTGGGACTTTATCTCTCTCTAATTTCTCTTGACTCTTTTGCTTGATGAAATCGTTACTAAAATTACCTAGCCCTTTCTCCATAACCGCTAATAGCAATCAATTGTTTCAACTATTATTCTTTAATCGTGACCGCCCATCTCAACTTGTGCTTAACATGTGAAATGTATAAGTTCATATACTTTGCTAAGTCCATGGTTGAATGTAGTCGACATTGTGATTAGAATGGCAGCTTGGATGTCCACAACATTGGAATCAACACAATACAAATGCTCACAGAGACATTTGAATTCTAACAATAGTATTGCGGAAACAATTAAAACATATATGCAATAAATATGAAGTTTAAGTATTTTTCAACCTATTTTCATTTAAGTGATCATGCAATGCACTTAGCTTAATTTATTCTTTATTTCATGTAATTCTTACATATTTCGCAACTTATTTTTCCTCGAAAAACATGCACTCTTATCATTAGATGGATAGATAAATCTCAAAAGAGAGAGTTATCAAGGACCACATAACTCCTAAGGGAAAACTTTTACCTTAGCAAAAAATGCCCAAAATCTAATAAAGTTGCAAAAAATCTAACCCTTTTTCAATCCCAACCTACACAAACATAATGTTAGAGTCCAGATTATGAGCCAAATAGCAAAATAAAGGTCTAGGAACTTGAAATCATTCTTGACAATCAATACCTACAATAAGCGAAACAGAGAAAGGCATCGTGAGAACCTTCCTTGAAAGAGCTACTTCTTAGTTTGGGGAGGGGTTTCTCACCAGCTTTTCCTCAAATATTGGTTACTGGTTGTTACCATGAAGACCAAAAATCACAAGAAAAAATTTCAAAACCTAAGTACTTGAAACAAATATATTAAAAAAAACGACGAGTTTCTAGGTTTTGCAACTTTTCTTGAAGAATCAAGAAAATCTCCAAGAACCTACCAAAAATCATAAAAGATATAAGAATTTACAGCAAGAATGTTACCTTGTATGAAAAAGGAGCAAGATAGCACATGAGGAGCTGAAAAAAGTGGCACAAACTTCTTTTTGATCACCTAGAGTTTGCAACAACCACAAGGAGAGAGAGAAAAACATTATGTTTTTTTCTTTTCAAACCCCACAAATAAGCCAGAAAAGAAGCATTTATACTGAAATTTAAATTAAAGTTACCTGTGTTGGATCAAGAATAAAAGAACAACAAATCAAGATTCAAATGTTCTTGAGTTCGAAAAACTCCAACAACTCCACCTAGAGTTCTTGGCTTAACAAGATGATAAAGGTGAGGTTCTTAACTTCTAAAATGTTTTAAACTTTGGGGTTAAGAGTTGAAATAATGTACCTTGAAGTATGAACAAGGAAAAACCATGAAATACAAACACGAGATAATAAAATTAGAACTTCTATCTGTTTGCGGCAACAAAGATCATAGCAAAAAAAAAGATGATATTTTCGAGAATATGAGAAGGAAGCAAAGATGTGGAAATCCTAATTCAAGCCTAAGAGAGAGAATTTATAAAGTTGATAACTCTCCATAAAGAGAGTTAATTGAGCTCTTATCTTAATGAAATTCTAAGTAATTATGTATGGAACTCTAACTTTTTTTTATTTAGATAAACGTTAAATGAGGAAGTTTCTGGACAATGTGATGCTAACAATATTAGAGTGGATTAAAGAAGAATTAGTAAAAATAGGAGACATTTAGGCTTAATAATTCGAATGTTGAAGCTTTAAGAAAACAATCTCTTGTCTCGCTAAGGTATTGTTACTTATGCAAAATTGGAGCGTGATACACTTTTTGGCCAGACTCCAACGCGAAACGAAACACATAGCAAACTTCCAAGACTTTATCAGATCAAATCTCAACAAAAACGAGAACTTCATGATCCATCGCATTCAACCCTAATAGCTAGTTTAATGAGGAAGTTTCTCGACAATATGATGCTAACAACATTAGAGTGGATTAAAGAAGAATTAGTAAAAATAGCAGACATTTAGGCTTAATAATTTGAATGTTAAAGCTTTAAGAAAGCGATCTCTTGTCTTGCTAAGGTATTGTTACTTATGATAAATTGGAGCGTGATACGCTTTTTTTGCCAGACTTCGATGCGAAACGAAACACAGAGCAGCAAGACTTTATCAGATTAAATCTCAACAAAAGCGAGAACTTCATGATCCACCACATTCAACCCTAATAGCTAGTTTTCTTCAGTTCGACAATTAGAGTAAACGCTAGTTCTCCCTATAAATAGCAGCGAACGTGAAAGATCTCAAGGCGGCTCCCGACGCCTACACAACTCACTTAGTGTAGGGAAAATTTTGAACTTCATTCCATTGTTCTTACAGGTAGATTCACCTCGATTCTGTATATCTTCAATGAGTCAGTCGAGCTAGAGGTCAAAGGTCAGGATCGAGATTCTGAAGTGATAGCCTAAACTTTGATCGAAATCCAATGCCTTGGCTATGTTTATTAGGTTTTAGTTTTTCATTTACTTGTTTAAGATTTTGTTCTTCCTTTTTATTCTTCATTCATAAACTCGGATTGCATGTCTTTTCGTGAATGCAATTCTAGTTTGGTTTCTATTTTAATACAATGTTTTGAATTGTTAGTTGTTTTGTTCTCTGCCAATGTTCATCATCTATGCTAATTTGAGTAGTTGAAATATTAAAAGAAGTTATGAGATTAGTATTAATCAGGATAAAGGAAAATGATATGCAAATTAAGATGGTTGCATGTAATTTACTTTAGTCGACAGACAACTCACTGGAAAAGTCCTTAAGGTTCACTTTCGAGAGAATGAGCATTAAGAGAACCACTAATCATAATCATATGTTAACTTAAGATCTCTTAGTTGTTTATAGGAAGAGGTTAGGAATAATCATTCCACTGGTGCACATGCTTTACTAAACGCTTTCATATGAAGGCATTCCAAGAGGCAATCTTAATGATAGTAATTATGTAAGATTCCTCTTACCATAACTTACTCTTAAGTGATTCTAATCCCATTCCTAAAAACAACCTGAACAAGTCAGTTAAATTTTTGTATTTCTTTCCAGTACTTAATTTAAACCAAAATCAACTAAAAAATTTCTACTTATTTTAGTGTGACTCTTGAATTTACAACTCTTATTTGAAAGTAATGAATTCTTGTTTCCCATAAGAAACGATATAAATATACTCATCACTTGGTGTCGTTGACTGTATATACTTGCGTAATGCAATTTTGAATATGTGGAGCATTGTAATGAGTCACTCATTTTAAGTTACTTAAGTTAGATTTAGTACACGTTCAAAATCTAGGCATCAAAGATCAACTCTTGAATAATTAAGGTTTGACCCCAAACTTTCTAAAATTACATATTTGATTGTATTTTGTCTACATTTTTAAACCTATGGACAAAAAACCATAGGATTTATTTGCAAAAAAAAAATATATATATATATATATATATATATATATATAAAAGTCAATGATATCAAAGTAAATATATGATTGAACTAGCCAAAAAGTAAATTATATTCAATATTCTATTTAATTCGCAAATGGTTGGATTAAATGAGTAAAATTTGATTAATGGGACAATCTAATTCCACCAAAAAAAAATTATAAAATTAAACTCAAGATAGTTAAAAAAAAAAAAAATTATATATATATATAATCCAACCAAATTCTTGTATTTTAGTTTGAGTTACTTCAGTTGTCCCTACTTCTTTACATCTCTACTATTTTGATTTTGAGTTTAGTTTTAATCTTTATTTTCAAAATGACTTAACATTAATTTCTATCCTAAATAAGAAATTAATATTAATCGATATTAGTTCAATAACTATAATTTTAATATAAGGTAGACCAAATGTAATTTGTTTTTCAAAAAAATCGATTGAAACAGGTGGGCTTAGTAGAAAACTTGTAAACGTTTTTTTCTGGTCTATATTTTTCCAGAAATTAATTATAAGAATGTCTAGTTTCATAAAAATATACCCAAAACTACCTAATAATTAAAATTTAGTAAATTAAAATAAATATTGAAGTACAAAAATAATCCTATTTAAAAAAAACTACTTTTGTTTGATATGTTTCTAAAAGTAAAATATAAAAGATGTTAAAGAATTGAAATTTGTAAGCACTCAAATCTCAATAAATAAATTTTATAAAACATTCTATTCCTCCTCAAAATCCCAAAAAAGCCTTAAATGCAATTTGTATTTCATATTCAAACACCTAAGACTTTGATTTATTTTTGGAGAAGGAATAAGCTATGACGGTTAGTAATATGCTTAGAATTGGAGAAATAGTGTATTTAATACTAGATAATTACGTTAACTAACACTGACACTAAAAGTGACAAAAAACGACACCAAAAAACCATTTAGTGTCGGTCGTGACCGACATTATAGGGCTTTTGTGTCGGCCACGACCGACACCAAATGTTCTTTTGGTGTC
>JBBMEG010065606.1:0-13942 GCA_037832605.1 Cyclanthera cordifolia
GTTAGCTGCGTCCAACCCTACACCCCTATGGGTCGCCCCCTGACGTGTCACGCAAACAATAGACCCTATGGTCTACTACAACCACCCTATGGCGGGGAGGAGACGTGCCTAGACCGTCTGGCCGACACGCTCACTCCATCAAGTAAAGTGACTCGAGCAAACAACAATCAATTCCTAAACTAGACAACTATAAAGAAGTTATACATCACTTCCTTAAAAGTCTTTTCACAAATTAACAATGAAATATCTACGAACGACAACAACATAAAATCATTGTTCTAGCCTACCAGATCATAGGCCACGTGCTTTCGAATTCAATAAGTAATTAACGAGCAACAAAAAACATATAAACGAAGTTCTAGCCTACCAGTTCACAGACCACGTGCTTTTAAATTCAATAAGTAATTAACAAGCAGCAAACAACATATACACAAACATCCAAGCAAGAATGCAATTACTTATACACCCGTTAAGATCTCTTACAGAACAATAAAAGGCACGACAACAGCTTGAACAAGTCCAAAAATGCCTCAACGAGCTTAAGCCTTTTTTCCTACAAGAAACCAAGGCCATCAATTAGCGTCGACGCCTACGCGACACGATTACAACTAAGTAAAGGCCCAACCAAAGCTTCTAAAATAAAGGTAAAATCAAACGAACAACCGTAAACGCTAAGCGAACCACGAAAACCTTAAACCAAGTTGAAACGACACCCAACAAATAGCATTTAGCCCCAATGGAAACCTCAATGACTAACCCGAACCAATGCAACTCAACCCGACTACGAACCTTCACCAATCCTATCAATATCAAGAGGCCAAACCACATGATTAAGAGAACAAGCTGCATTTTAAGTGAGGAATACCGAACGACACTAAACCGACTAAGAAATCAAGTTTACCCGCGACTACAAGCCGAGCAGGCCAAACCGAGCTCGAAATCTGCCGAGAAGGGTCGCGCCGTGAGAACGGCGAGGGCCGGGCTGTTCGGCGACTAGCGACGGACGAGAATAGAGAGAGGGACGCGGCTCGCGGTGTGGGTTGCGGTGAGGCGGGGTCGGCGGCGGCGTGGGTAGTGGGTCACATCGAGATGGTGGCGACGTGAGGTGGGGTGGTGGCATGAGGAAGAGAGGCAAGGGGGGGGGGGGTTTCAAGAAGAGAGAAAGAGTGAGGGGGGTCTAGTGCAAATACAAAAGGGGAGGGGGGAGAAAAAGAAATGGGTTTTTTTTTTAAATTTTATTATTATTATTATTATTACTTTATTACTTTTAAAACAAAACTTAAATATTAAATTACTTTTAAAACTCACCTAAAATAGTGGTTTGTTGCAACAACAATCCATTAAGGTGGTTTAGTTACAAACAACTAAGGGAATGTAAAAATCTACCTTCAAGTTTAGTTACACAGTTGTTGTTCGCAACCGATCGAAGCACCTACGATCCTCCAACCGACATGAGTGTCTTACCTACAAAACAAATGGTGTTAGTACTTAACTTTGAAAATTGAAATTTCAATGTAGAATAAAGAGTAAAGATTAGAGAAAGAAGCACTTACCAAAAAAACAATTGCAAGCTTGACAATGAATCCAACGAACCATACATTTTATAACAAAAGCTGCATTCAATAAGGCTAACCAACATATTCAATATGTTGGATAAATTTTTTATCAATCAGGAGATAAGATAATGATTGTTGAATATTAATTAGGTAGATAAAAATCTAATCAAAGAACCCAAATAGAACCAAAGAGAAACAAAACCGTAAGCCACGATTTCATCAAACAGAGGTAAAGTTAATCACAAAGTAACAGAGAAGCCGACAGACAAATGAACATCGAAATGGAAACAAATCAAAAGGAAACCCAAAAACGAGATTTCATACTGTTTATTGAAACCGGAGTGAAATCGAGAGACAAATGAAGACATAAATCCAAATAAAATGAAAGAGAAACGAAACCCTAAATGTTCAAAAAAGAGAAACGAAACCCTAAATGAAGAGAGAAATTGAAATAAAATGAAAGAGAAACAAACCCTAAATCACGATTTCTACAAACACAAGTACATGGACTAACAAATCAACAGAGAAGCCGAAGGGAGTAACCAGAATGTTGAAGAAAAGAGAGAGATAAAGACATGCAAATCGAAATAGAACCAAAGGGAATCCAAAAATTCCAGATCTTTCACATTTGAAAGAAACCGGAGTAAAATCGAGAGAGAAATGAAGAGAGAAATCGAAATACAACTAAGGAGAACCGAAACCCTAACTCACCAATACGAAGAAATAAAAAAGAAATCAAGGGAGAAATCTTCGAAATCATGAAGATGAACTCAAAGTTTGAAGAAACCGTAAAGAAATCGAGAGAAAAATCTAAAAATAAGCGATGAATTCATCAGAAACCAGAGCAAAATCAAGAGAGAAAGCGTAACCAACCCAAATGGAATGAGAACTGAAGGAGTAGATGGGGAGTAAGTGGACAAACGCGTGAAGGCGCGACTGGAGCATTCGTTCCCCGCGAGTAACCCGGCGGTGTTAGACCCAATTTCACGCGCTGGGTTGAAGCGTTTTAATTACCCAGCAGGCCAAACACCAAGTTGGATCTCGGGCATTTCTCTTCCCGACTCAACCCGGCAGCCCAAATGCCCCTAAGTGTTTTTGTCCAATCATTTACTTATCTTACACTCACGTCATTGAACATATAATTAATTAACTTCTAGTTATTTTATTTATCAATAATTACAAACGACATTAACTATTTTTTAGATTTTACTAAAATTTATGGACTAAATTTTATTTTTTTTAAACCATAAAGACATTATTCCAAAAGCACATTATAACTAATAGTACAGCAGTCGCGAAAATATTAGTTAGTTCAAGCTAATATTCAATGACTTTCTATTTGAAGTGTTCATATAACCCTACAACCGGAACAAATGCAATCAAATTCAGTACTCAAATGCACATGGTTGGACGGGTCAGAGTTACCTATAAACTTGACAAATTAATTGATTTCAAGATAATTAATAAATTAATGAAATTATGCTATAAATAAAAGTTTAGAAACAAAATAAAATGAACTATTAAATTATCTTTAATTTTAAATTATGAAACATATTTTAAAACATGATGGTATATGAATGAGAATAAGTTTCAATTAATTAGTTCAAACTTAATGATATTAAAGATGAAAAAATGAATAAAATTTTTAAAACAAAAAATAAATTTGATTAAAAACTTTCATTGCTTGTATTATTTAATTTATTTTTCATTTTTATTTATTTTGTCATGATACTTTTTCCCGGTATGAGTTTTATTTTATATTTTAAAGACTCACATGAAAACCTTGCAATTAAATTGTTTGATGGCAATTAGCGAATTATTGATACTATGCTTGATAAATACAAATAAGTAAAAGTTTGGAAACAAAACAATGAGCTAATAAACTACGGTTAAGTTCAAATTACCAAACAAATTTTGAAAATATGATAATATGTGAATGAGAATAAATTCCAATTAATTAGTTCGTACCAAATAATATTAGTAGATGAAAAAATATTCATCAGATTTTCAAAACAAAAACAAAAACTGATTATTAACCTACCTTTAATGTTAAGTTGCGAAATCTATTTTGAAAATACGAAATTATTATAAAATTATCTTTAATTTTAAATTTCAAAATTTTTTATTATATAACAATTTTCAATTATTTAATTGGAAAAAAAAAGTTAGATAAAAAATATAAATAAAATGACAAACAAATAAATTTGTGAAAATACTAATAATTTTAAATTTACAAAACATAATTAATGATAAAAGTGTTAAAAAAATGAGAGAAAAAAAAAATTGAGATTTTAACTCCTCTTATCAAAATGGTTAAAATAAATCTTGCAAACAAACGTGTTTTTTATTGTCTAGTTTAAGACAATGAAGGTTTAATCCTTCCTTTTGGACACTAAGAGGGTGTTTGAATGTTGGTTTTAAGGGGTGATTAGAAATGATGACTTATCATTCCTTCTTTAAAAACTACATCTAAACTTATTATAACTACTAAAATAATTATTTATTTCTAATCACTTAAAATAGCTTCTCATTTCTAAATCACACTAAAAATAGCTTCTCATTTCTAAATCACAACTTAATGTAGATTGATATTTAATTAATAATCTTATTAAGTTATTAGATAAAATAAACTTTAATGTATATGCTTTTTTATCATCTCTATATACATAACATTACAAATTTTTCTGCGTTAATGTGTACTCATGAATCAAAAAATCATAGAGTCAAAAAGGTCATAGGTTTAATATTTCACATCTTTATTGAACTAAAAAAATCATTATGAACTTTTCAATTAATATTTTAATAAGTTATTTATATAAAATAAAATTTTAAAAATTAAAAAAATTATATTAATGGAATTAGATTTAATAGTGTTAATAATTTTAATACAAGTAAATACAAAATATAAACATAGACAAATGTTTATTTCGTTAAGAACAAAAAAATTGTGAATTATGATAATACCTCACACCATTTCTATAATTCATGGTACGCAATTATTTTGACTTAATTGACAAAATTTTTATTTATAACAATTTTATGTTAGGTGACATTTAAGTTTTAATTTTTAGTTAAATTTCTAACTTTTAACTTTAAATTAATCATTTTCTTAAAAAAATTATAACGAGATATTATTATATATAGTTTCAATTAAAGTTATTTTCAAACTTATTAGACATATTATTATTATATTGTGATTCAATAAATATACATATTATTATATTAATAAACTTGCAAATTTTTGGTTGGTTATAAATTTTTCGAAGTCTCGAACCAATCCAATTTATGTACATTCCTAGTCGTTATATTTATTGAAATTGGTTCAACAATGTTAACAATTTTAATTAATATATATATATGTGTGTGTGTTAATCTATTTCTAAAGTTTATAGAAAAATTTGATTATTTAAAAAGAAAATTGTTTTCTAAATTTAATTTATTTTGAAAGTTTAGAAACTAATATTGAATATTTGAAAATCTAAATATTAAAATTGAAACAAACAATAATTAAAATTAAACTTTAAACATTTAAAAATCAAAATTAAGCAAAATTCAGAATCTAACCAACAAAATTATATTTTAACAAATAAGTTATTGTTGTAACCTATTCAGATAATAATGAAAGAGAATAATAAAAATTGTAAAATATTTTCTCTCTCATTATCTTTGTTTTGTTCTAGGTAAGAGCCTTCCCCACGTGGGAAAGGATATCCCTCCATTCTGAATAGGCAGTCGTGGGGTAGTCCTAAAAGTTAATAATTATTATTTAACTTTTCCTTTCCTTTTTTAATTTTTAATATTGTTTAAACCTAAGATTTAAGTATTATTGTTGGTTTCATTTGGTCAACTTTGATCATATGAAAAATTAATTTTTTGATGGCTATGTTTGAAAAGTTTTATTTATTTTTAACTAAAAATCATTATGTTTAGCAGTAATATATATAGTGTTTATAAAGAATTTGTGCAGATAATAAGGTGTTACAAAAAAAATGTAGAGCGGACAAATTTATTACCAATATTGTTTTTACCATAAAAGTGTTAGGTAAATGAATTAAATGTTATATAAATATTTATTCCATACATTTCTATTTCTCAAACCTGCCCTAACAAACTTTGCTCTTAGAGTCTCATATATATATATATGTTTAATATTAAAATTTTATTGAGAAATGGTAGAGTTGTTAATTGCCAATACTTTTGATCATATATGACTTCTTCAAATAGTGATGGTGTAAAAGCTATCCAAAAATGACCATTTCCTCAAGACAATCCCTTGTCTTTTAGTTTTGTTTTTGTATTTGTTTTTTTTTTTAGTATTTTTTCTATTTTCTCTTAGTAGCTTTTTATGGTTATTTGTTTAGAGATGTTACGAAGCTATTAAAAATATATTTTTATAATCATTTTTCATTCAAATTAGATATTCTAACAATTTTTCTTTCAAAACTATTTAAAATAACAACTCATTTGTAATGATATATAATAATCATTCTGAGTATTGTATTGCGTAAATAAGAAATTATTTAAATGAGATGAAAGGTTGGAAATTTGTAACTTAGCTTTGCAGGCCATTCACAATTTCACATTGATATATTTAATTACATTAATTAAATACATATATTAGAATTAGATAGTTTGTTTATATATGTTATTAACCATAGCTAACATGCATTTTCAACTAATAATTAAAAAGTATTAAGCAGTAGGTTTGAAATTTTTCTATCCTCCAAATGTTATGGTATTACAAAAATAGTTAATTTATAAAACCTAATTATGTAATTTGGGAATAGTTCAAATTGGATTAAAGAGATGTATATAGGCTAAATCACCCTAACTTATTCAATTGTGGTTGAATTACTACATAGATTAAGGTGACTCAAGAAATATACATATTATTGTATTAATAAACTTGCAAAAGATTACTTTATTTTAAGTTGATCCAAGTCATTTTTCTTTTAAATTGTTTAACAACATTTCTAAAACCCATTTCACAAAAAAACAATAAACAAAGAACAACTCTAAAACCTGCACCTTTAATAAAACTAAATATAAACATATATATCAATGTTTTAACGGTATATTTTAAAAATGGGTTTATTGAACTATTATAAATACGTTTTTATAATCACTTTTTAAAATTTTTATTCAAACGAACTATTTGCTACCATTTCTTATTTATAATCACTCAAAATAATTCCTGATTTATAATGACTAAAAATATATGCTTTACCGTTTGCAAACAAACGCCTCAACTGTTTTAACTCTATACATTTTTATAAGTCTTAAAAACTTTTTAAGATATTTTTTTCATAAAATTAAAAAAAAAAAAAACTTCAACCTTTTTCAAAAACACTTTCATGATACTTTCAACATGATGATCATTTTAAGTTTTTTTTTTTTTGGCCATTCTAAATTTACTACAACACCCCTTTATTTTTTTGTAATAGCCATGAAAAAAATAGAGAAGGATTAAAAATTGACATCAACATCAACAAATATATATTATATCATATCATACTATCTTAAAGTGTGGTTTAAGAGAAAATTATTTTTGGACGATTTTGTACACTTAAAATTACAAACTTATCATGAATTTAAAAGTAAATAATATTTAAAATAAATTTTAAAATAAATGATTTTACCCTTTAAGCTAACAAACATTTTGATTTTTTGTTTTTTTGTAAACGTGTAAAAAAAAAATTGGACTTTAATTAAAATTTTATATAATTTAAAAGGTAAAATCATTGAAACTAGTGATGGAAGATGAAAGGTTTTTTAAATATTATTTTTTTATATAAATTTAGTTCACTTTATTAATTATAACTTATGATGGAGTATAATTGAATTCAAATATTTTAAAATTTAAATAGTTTTTTCTCCATGGGTAATTGGGGGGGGGGGGGGGGGGGTTTCAATGAATGTTTTTGGCCAAAGGAGAAAAAATGCGGAACTCAACGACATACAAGGAGCATGAAAGAGTTTTATAAGACTGTGAATTCAGCTGGCTTGTGTGATTTGGGGTTTCAGGGCTCACCTTTCACGTGGACAAATCGGTGCACAATTAAAGAACCTATATTTAAACGCTAACCAGAATTTCATTAACTTGTTTGGAGGACTAAAGGTGAAGCACCTCGATTGGATAGGGTCAGATCATAGACCGATACTCTTGAGTATAAATAATTTTGGTTGCAGCATACCGAGGCACAAAAGCAAAGTTTTCAGGTTTGAGGAACATTGGACCACTGATGGTGACTGTTTAGATATT
The DNA here is from genome assembly GCA_037832605.1 of Cyclanthera cordifolia. Classification (NCBI taxonomy): domain Eukaryota; kingdom Viridiplantae; phylum Streptophyta; class Magnoliopsida; order Cucurbitales; family Cucurbitaceae; genus Cyclanthera; species Cyclanthera cordifolia. Next base: position 7,819 of record JBBMEG010065606.1, read on the forward strand.
ATCAGAGAGTCTTGGGGGCAAGATGAAACTGGTGAAGTGAGTCATTTACTTTCAAAGATACAGTCTACACAGTATAAGTTAAAACCATGGGGCAGGATAAAGAATGCAGAATTGCTAAATGAAAGCCGCCGACTGCAAGCACAACTGAATGAAACAATTGATAATCCTCTTCATGTTGATTTCTGCCTAGTTAATGCTCTTGAGAAAAAACAACAATCAGTCCTAGATAAAGTTGAGATGTATTGGAAACAAAGGTCAAGGGAGGAATGGTTGAAATGGGGGGACCGAAATTCAAAATGGTTTCACAAAAAAGCGACTATACGCCGGAAACAAAATCATATATCTCGAATTAAATCAACAACTGGATCGTGGATTTCTGATGAGGAAGGTTTTGCCGAGGTCTTCCTTGATTATTTCAAAACGTTGTTTACTTCGGATAAACCAGATGTGGATCTTATGAATGAGGAGGTTCGGGCTATCACGAGATCTTTGTCCCTTTATATGAAAAACATATTGACTAAACCTTATGAGGAAGAAGACATTAGAGTTGCAGTTTTTCAGATGTTCCCAACAAAAGCCCCAGGTCCGGATGGACTCCCGACACTCTTTTTCCAGAAATATTGGGATGTAGTGAAGAATTCAGTGGTTCCAACATGTCTTGAGATTCTGAGAGGTCAGCAGCCGTAAATCCAATCAACTCCACAAATATTGTTCTTATCCCGAAGGTGAAGCACCCACATTTGGCTAGTGAGTTTCGTCCTATCAGTTTGTGCAATGTGATCTATAAAATCATAACGAAAGTGCTAGCTAACAGGTTAAAACAGGTGCTTCCTTATGTGATAAGTGAACAATAGAGTGCTTTTGTACCTGGTCGACTCATAACGGAAATGTACTTGTCGGATATGAATGTGTCCAATCTATTTTGAACAGACGTGTGGGGAAAGAAGGAAGGGCGGCTATTAAAATCGACATGAGCAAAGCGTATGACCGGGTCGAATGGTCTTTCTTAAAGGCAGCATTGCAAAAGATGGGCTTCCCTGCAGAGTTTACTGACCTAATTATGCAGTGTGTTTCTTCAGTGCGTTTCTCTATAATGATCAATGGTCAGCCAAGAGGATGTTTCCAGCCTGAACGGGGTCTCCGACAAGGTGATCCAATATCTCCATATCTCTTTCTTATATGTACTGAGTGCCTATCAGAATTAATAGAGTCGGAGATGAAAAGTAATAGACTCAGTGGATGCCGTATTACAAAAAACTGTCCTATTATCTCTCACCTATTTTTTGCTGATGACAGTATATTTTTCTTCAAAGCTAATCTGACAGAGTTTAGAGCAATAAAAGATGTACTTCATAAATATGAAAAGGTTTCTGGCCAATGTGTAAATTTTGAGAAATCTGCTGTTCTATTCAGCCCCAATGTGAAAACAGAGGATTGTTTTCTTTTGAGAAATGAGTTAAATATAATGTCAAATGCCCCCCTGGGCCGGTATTTAGGCATCCCTTCCCACTTTACAAAGAACAAGGCGACTGATTTGGCGTATCTAAAGGAGAAATTCTCGAAAGTGGTCTCTGGGTGGAAAAAGTCTTTCTTCTCTATTGGGGGAAAGGAAATCCTTATTAAGGCTGTGGCTCAAGCCATTCCTACCTATGTGATGTCACTTATCCGTTTTCCAGCCGCCTTCTGCAAGGAAATTACTTCTGAAGTTGCAAAGTTTTGGTGGGGTTCAACTAGAGACAAGAGGAAGATACATTGGATGTCGTGGGAGAAAATGTGTCGGCCAAAGATTGATGGAGGCATGGGGTTTAGGGACATTCGGGGTTTTAACAAAGCAATGTTGGCAAAACAGGCTTGGAGAATCCTCAAATGTCCTGACTCTCTAGCTGCCAAGTTGATGAAAGGAAGGTATTTTCCATATGAATCCTTCTTTGATGCAAAATCCAAGCCTAATTCATCCTATGTATGGAAAAGTCTACTATGGGGAAGAGATCTACTAGCAGAAGGAATTCGAATAAGAATTGGGGATGGCCTTACAACCAACGTATTTCGCCACCCTTGGTTGCTTAGAGAATCAACTTTCAAGGTCTTTACTCCTCCTACCCACTATGCTGTCGACTGGATGGTTCGACAGCTCATGACACCCTCCGGCTGTTGGAATATAGAGGTGATAAAAAACTATTTTTGGGAGGAAGATGTGGCAGCTATTATGGCTGTTCCTATTTGCAAATCCCAAATGCCGGACATGTGGATATGTCATTATTCTCGTAATGAAGAATTTAGTGTAAAGAGTCCATATAAATTGTGGGTGCAGTCCAGACATCATCCAACTTCGTCAATGATTTCTACCGCGACAGTATGGTGGAAGGTGCTATGGGGCCTATCTATACCCTTAAAAATCAAAATTTTTATGTGGCGAATGGTGAATGATATACTGCCTACGAAAACAAAACTCAGGGAAAGATGGATCGAAACAGAAATTAATTGCAGAATATGTGGTAAAGTTGAGACAAGTAAGCATACCTTCTTCCATTGTACTGCAGCTATCAAGTTATGGGCTTCCCTCTCATTGGCTAAATTTTTTCCGAGAACAACAGTAGCTTCTGTGATTGACTATGTTCTGCATATTGTTGACACAATGAAGATTGAGGATCTGGAAATATTTTGCATTGCTTGTTGGTCGCTATGGAATGCTCGCAATAGATGGGATCGAAATCTTATGGTTATGAATCAAAATGAACAAGCATGTTGGGCCATTGATTACCACAGGGATACAAGTCGATTGCAGAAGCCGAAGAATCGCAGCCTTCCACATCGCAGAAATCAAATATGGACCCCCCCGACAGTAGGTACGTTCAAGCTAAATGTCGATGCAGCGTTTTCTTCGTCTGTATCGGGATTCGGCTTTGTCTTGCGTGATTGGGAGGGGAATGTACACATTGCAGGGGCGATTCATTATGCTGGTTGCTTGGAGCCTCTATCTGGGGAAGCAGAAGCCTGCCTTTGCGCCTTGAGATTCATCGCAACGAGAGCGGATATGCAGGTGGAAACGGAATCTGATTACAAGGTGATGGTGGACATGGTGAGATCTGACCAGACTCCTGCTGCTCAGGTGGGAACTATTATCCAAGCCATCAAAGACGCGCTCACTGCTCGACGAAATGGGTGTATTCGGCACATCCACAGATCTGCAAACCGAGTGGCTCACGAATTGGCATCATCTGCGTTGAAGATTAGGTCGAACAATGTGTGGTTTACCCATCCCCCTCACTGGCTTCTTCCCTCTGTCTCTTTTGATAAGCGTTACTGTACAAACGTTTCAAATTCTCTAAATTAATTGAAGCATTATTTTATTCAAAAAAAAAAAAGAAAATTTAAATAGTTTTTGTAACTTCGACTTTAATTAAAGTTTTAAATGGAAGGTAAAACTATTAAAATTACAAGATGGAAGATGAAATGTATTTTAAATACATTTTCTTTTTTATATAAAATTAGTTCATTTTATTAATTATAATTTATGATGAAATATGATTGAATTCAAAGGTTTTAGAATTTAAAGATTTTTGTAACTTTCTATTTCTACTATAAAAGGAAGTTGTTTTCGTAATTTTTCTTAACATTCATATCTACATATTTTCTTTATTTTTCTTATAAATTTTTTGCTTTCAAATACTCCTCAATCTTCAAATCATTTCAAGAAGTTTGTGTTACATAAGTTTTAGTTGTAACAAGATTTATTTGTGTTTTTTCTCCTTTTCATTTTTCATGTTTATAGATTTTTCTTAAAATTTTAAGATTTCTTAGTAATACAATTTTATTAATTGAAGAACAATTTTTTTTAGCAATCTTCAAGAACCATGCGAGCTAACTATATATTTTTAATTATTTTGTTCTACTGAGTTCTTATCATTTCATATATTTTGATTAATTAATTATGTTTAATTATTTTATATTGGTTTAATTATTAATTATTCTTCTTCATTTTATATTGATTAAATTTATACAAATAAAAGTAAAAAAGTTTACTTTCCATGAGTTTACATTTACTTTCTTTTAATAAATGGTTAACTTTTTAATATATGTATGAACTCCTACGACTATATATAAATTTTTTTATACATTTCCTCATAAACATTTGTTTTTCTCTTTTACTTAGTTTACATTTCTTCTTTAAATAATATATATTTCAAGATTGATGTTTGTTTTTATTTCACAATTACTTTTTTTTTTATTGCTACATCGTCTTTTGTAAGGATCTTTTGTTACAATGTTATTTGATGATGTGCACAAAATAAAAATTATTGTTTAAAGGAACATACATTCTTTATGATAAGTATATTGTCGAGATCTTAAAAATGTGTATTTAGCTTACTTTATAGTAATAATAGTGATAACATGTGTTTTGAAAAATTATAAGGATTATGCTCTATTCCAAATTTTATATGTTATAGATGAATTTATTTATTGATCTGTTTCCTTTAAAATTATAATATATATATACATATATAAGTTATATAAATATTATTAGTTTAATTATTAAATTTTTAAAGATATTGTGTTTTATCTTTAATTTATAAAATATCTTAATTTACAAACTATAATTGTTAGCTTACTTAAATTACTTAAAAATGTATTAATTATTAAAAAAAACAAAATATATTAATAGATAAATGAATAGCAATGTTTATTAATGGTTAAATAAAAAAAAATTGGTGTACATATTCAATAGGTGGAGTTAGTTTTAAAATATATTTAATAAATGGATTTAAAATATGGGAAGTATATCTTTTCATTTTTTATAATTCAAAATTTTTATAAAGCACATTTATTATTTTTAATAAAAAAATACGGTTAATTATTTAAATTTAATCTTCTCAAATATATTTGGTTTAGTGATATTGTTTACCAATAATAATCACCTGAATTATTTTAAATATATGCTAACAAAATATAGTTGGCAATAAATTGGAAAAGTCAGCTTTGGGCCACCTTTGAAAGATTGTATGTAGAAAACATGGCACAAAATCTGCTAATATTTCTATTACTTTGGGATGTGTGTACTTTAGATGCTAAGCTTTCCCTTTAGCTTTCATTTGAATCAATCAAACCCATAGTTTTTATTATTATTATTTTTTATTTTCCATACAATCGTTGGCCTCTCAAATTTATTTCTTTTTTGGTCATCTAGTACCTTAACCAATGTTTATTTGAGATTTTTATAAAACTATTAAAAATGAGCATTTATAATCACTCCATAAAAACATCAATCAAACAAGCTCATTTTTAATCACTTCACAATTTTACGAACAAACTCCTCAAACATTACTAAACTTTTGCTTACTATTCTCTATATAGGGTTAGTTGATAATGTTTAGGTTTTTTGTTTAGAAATATATTTAGTAATGATTACTTGTTTGTATGTTATCTCGAGTGTTTGGATTTTTGATGTTGAGGAGAGGAAATAAAGAAAATGTATATGATTTTGATGTATGGATTACTTGTTTGGGATTAGTATTTTGTAGAAAAAAATATTGCAAAAATCTTGTTTGTTAGTGTTTGGAAGATAAGAGGTGTGTTTTGTATTAATTTTTTTATTGCATCATTGTATGTTTGTACTCATTTATTAATTTAATTTAATTTATATTATTTGGTTTAATGGAGAAAATAGTTAGGTGTTAAAAATTATTATTATTATTATTATAATGATCATATACATATATATTTTTTTATATATATTCTTTACTTTTAAATTTTTTTCAAATTTTGATAATTATTAAATTACATGAAAAAATAAATTTAAATTATTTTTCTTCATAAATTCTAATTTTCTCATTTATGTAAAAACTTGTTAATGTGTCACAAAGTACAAAAAAAAAAAAAAAAAAAAACTGAAATAGTATATTTTCATTTTTTTTCATGTGTTTGGTCAATATAGAACAACAAAATTTAAATAATATTTTTTTCATTTATTTTACTAGTCATATTTATAGTTTATAATTTAATATTCAAATTGTGAATAAAATAATAATTATAAATGGTTCATATTTACAAGGGAATTTAACATGGATATTCAAGTAGGAAATAATTATTACATTTTTATTCCAAATTGATCTTAATTGCAAAGATA
>JBBMEG010065649.1:0-13934 GCA_037832605.1 Cyclanthera cordifolia
AAAAAAAAAAAAAAAAAAAAAAAAAAAAAAAAAAAAAAAAAAAAAAAAAATATATATATATATATATATATATATAAAGTAATTTTAAAAATGATGTATTAAGCTTAAATTTGAGAGATGTGGTGTGTGATTTTGCAGTGGGAAAGTGAGGCAGAAAGAGGAGTAAAGGAAGTAGAAAGCAGCAGCCCAATATCAGAAGTGGAAACAGAGTTGTTTATTGGGCCGCCTGAAACAAGGCCCAAAACATTTCTTGACCTTAACTGATTTATTTTTATTTGCATTATCCTTAATTACACAATCTCTAATATATTACTTTATATTAATAACAATAATCCTTATTTTCTCTTCAATTTCTACCTCATAAAGCAGTGAGAGAAAAAAAAAAAAAAAAAAAAAGTGATAAGAAAAATCTCAATTTCTCTTTTTTTTTTTTTTCTTTTTTTTTTCCTCTCTTTCTGTTAAATAATTGTATATAATTCTCATTTATATCCATGTGTTGTTATTCACAATTTGGTAATTTAGTTTTTTTTTCTTTTTTTTTTTTTAATGAACATTTTCCCTCTCTTCTAGCTGCTACTTTTCTCACCGTAAAGACGGAGAGAGAATTTGAATCTATAATCTTTGGATAAGAATATTGGAGGGCAATAAATAATTATTTTTGCTAAACTCGCGATGTTCGTATTTAACTGGATTAATATTAAACAATGATACTATTGCGTCACTGACTCTTTCGATGAGTACTTGCTATCTTTGACGATTTATGATATAAAGGTTCTTTCTTTCAAAAAAAAAAAAAACTTTTGGTTTTTTCAAATAAAACCCTAATACTTAGTAGAGAAATGGTTGTAGAGGTGTTATTTTCACGAAATAAATATAAATGTAGTTAAATTTTAAAATATTTATATAAATAATATTTTATAGAAAAAAAAATGTGACAACACTCTTTAATACAGTGACTACATTTATTAATTTTTAAAAGTAGCTATATTTATAATTATTTTTTAAATTTGACTAGTTTTGTAATTTTTACGCTCTTAATTTTAGGTTTAAAAATCAAATAAAATCAATAGATTTTGTATTCAGTTCTTTATTATTATTTTCATGGACGAGAGATATAATTATATAATAAATCAAATTCATACAGAAAACAGAAGAAAAATTAATAAAAATGATTAGAAAAAGAAATAATAGCACGAGTCTTGCCCAAATGACCAAAATACAAAGCATTGATTGTTAAACTAATAAATATATAGGTAGGAAGGGTAGGGGTAAAATCGTAATTAAAACACATGCTCAATACCACATATTTAAAAACAGAGGAAATATAGACAATAATATTATTTAGACCAAACTTTAATTCAAAGCAGAAAAAAACCACAAAACAAAACAACATCCAAAAAAAAAAAAAAAAAAAAAAAAAAAAAAAAAAATTAAAGTTGTAATTTATTTATTTTTAAAATGAAATTCAAATAACCCATCCTTGTATGAAGTTTGTCTCACAAGTACTCATGCTCTTTTGCACAGATGGCCCCTCTTCTGAAAAATAATTCTGGTGCCTGTTTATCAAAAATAATTATTTTCAAGAAATAATCCAAAGTTTTAAAAATTATATTTTACTAATATAATGTATATAAATATTATATAAACTAGTTACAAATACAAAATCATTTTAATTTGAGTTACTATTATCATAGTTTATCATTCTTCCATGCATGATATCAAAATTTTGTATCAAATTAATTTTTAAATAATTACTATATATTGAATTCAAAATTTTAATTTCTTTGAAAGTGTTTGTTTGTAAAATTGTGGAGTGAATATAAATGAGTAATTAAAAATTTTAACTTTAGTAATAACTCGTTTGTTTGATAGTTTTGATAGAAGAGTTATAGTTAATAGCTCGTTTGGTTCTTAGTTTTTGTAAGAGACTCGTTTGGATGTAGATAGTAAAGAGTGATTAGAAATAAGTGATTACAATAACTCGTTTGGATGGGTAGAGTGATTAATAAAAGCTGGCCTCCTCTTAATTAAAGTTGTATGCTTTTCTTTTTTTCATTATTAATTGATTTAATTTTGAAATAAAATTAATGTTATCTAGTTAAAAACTTATAAAAAAAGATGGAAGTATAGCTTAACGACGTTTTGAATGTATTAGAAATCATGAGGCCTTTGATTCGAGTTTTCAACTTTTATTATACTAAAAATGAAAAAAAAAAAAACTTTTAGAACTCAACTTCTACGGAGAGCGCAAACACGAAATCGAGTAAACGAGAGGGATTTAGAGATACCCGATTTGTAAGACGGGTTCATGTTGGAACTCGATAGGGCTAACTTGTGAAAGATGCAATGGGAAGGTGTTGCGGCCATGTTCAGCAGTTGCAGAGCTAGAGCTCCAAAAACCTTGGATGGTTGTAAGATTTTGTCCCCCGGTCTCAAGCTAATCAAATAATCACCCAAAAACATAAGTAAACAAATGTTAAAATATCAACACTTAATCAATTTCAGTTAATATTAATTTTAAATTTATCCTAGAAAAGCTTTTATTTTCAAGGATTAAAATGAAATAAATTTTAAAATTTTTTAAAATTAAAATTATACTATTAATATTAATTGAGTTAGATTAATTCTAATTTATTAACTGCACTATTTTCTTTTTCTTTTTTTACGAAAGAAAAATAATTATAAATTGTGGGCAGAGATATTTTAAATTAACAAACCTTGAGCTTAAGCTCCGTGTTGAGATCCCCAAGTTGACGCTCCTGCCATTAAATTGTCATTGTAATAACACATTAATTATTAGAAGAAATTTGTATTTTCACATAAAAATCATTTTGAAAAAAAACAAAAAAAAAATCTAATTATTTTATTGAAAAAATAAATCTATGTATGTAGTAAAGTAGCAATTTTTATTTACATGCATTTTCATGGCTTGCCTAGCTTCTTATTGACTATTTTCATGGAAAATTAGACAAATATAATTAAGATCGAACTATTTTTATATACAATCTTTGAATATTTAAAATATTTATTGAAATTAATTTTTACATAGATGATTATCGTAAATTAAACACATAATTTGGTCTCTTTTAACTATGAAATTAGACTAGTTTTAAATATTTTGTCAGCTTCATAATATTTTTTAGTCTAATAAAATGTCGGAGAATTAAACTCATCTTTAAAATGATAATTGGTATCATATTTACTAAGTATATACTTCGATTTTTTTTTTTTTTGAAGCAAGTATATAACAATATCATGTGGTTCAAAAATGAAAGAAAAATTCATTAACAAATAATAGGAATATTCATTAAATATTTGAATTAATAGCCTCTTAATTATATTGAATGATAATAGTAACTATATAAATATATATATATATGTATATATAAATATATATATATATGTATATATATATATATGTATATATATATGTATATATATATGTATGTATATATATATATATGTTTAGCATGGTTATTCAAGTATAGTGTGATATATATATATATGTATATATATATATATATGTTTAGCATGCTTATTCAAGTATAGTGTGAATATCTGTTTCAAAAAAAATAAAATAAAATCTGGAATTGAATAGTAATTCAATATAAATAAAATCTGGAATTGAATAGTAATTCAATAATTTGAAGTTTTAAAAATTAATTTGATTTACCTTTCTGCGTAGATCTTCCACTTGTTGAGTCATGATCTGAGTCTGCAGTGTAACAAAATTAACATTTTAAATCTGGAATTATGATTTAATTTAAAAAAAAAAAAAAACTATAAATAGATGTAAAAGCCAGGAAAGTCAAAGTCATAGATAACATAATTATTAGTTATTGTGTGGGCAGGTCAACGGTATTAAATGTAATCTTATATTTAAGATGTTATTAATTTGAAACATCTAAAACTATTAATAGATGTAACTCAACTTTACCCTAGTATCTAAAACTAAGTCTCGTTAACTTCTTGTTGGATTGAAGAAGTTCTTCTCCGCTTTACAAATATATAAAAAATCTCGATTAATATATGATCAAGATTTATTGTGATTTTAACATTCAAAAGAAGTAAATCATGTGGGTCAATTAAATGTTTTTACATTATCACCGTTTGATTAGCATATTTTGTCACATCAATAACTAATTTATTATTTAATAATATTTGAGTTTGTAAGATGACATTAGTTCTTGTATATATTTTAGATAAAGCAAACATAACAAATAAAACAAAATTATTTATTACATAAATTTTGAAAGAAAAAAAAATGGCAACATAATTTCATTTATAAATATAGTTAAATAACAAATATAAAAATTTGAGGAAATATATATATATATATATATATATATATATAATACCTTCCTTTGTCTAGCTTGAGCAAGTGCTGTTTCAAGTTGCTTTTCAAGATTTTGAAGCTCCTTAACACTCAATGGTCCAAGATCTTCCCCAAGCAAATGCCTATATATATATATCATCCACAATTACTTTAATTATTAGCTTTAAATAATAATATAAAATTAATTAGCTTATTAATCTTTACTTAATATAAAGAGTTTTGATGATAACCTATGAGTTCGACAAAGTGATTCATATTTAGCTTTCAGTTTTGTGATTTCCTGAAACCAATTCTGCATATTGGTGTGATTAAACACATAGTTAGTACAAATATAATCACTATATATATAGTTGCCAAATAAGATCATTACACAAATTAACATAAAATATGTGTTTAATTATGATTAGAAATTTTAGGTTTGAATTCTATGTTGAATTAATTAAAAATAAAAATAAAAATATACAGTGTTCTTTTTTCTTTCAATTTTTAGTACAGAGGGGGAGGGAACCACAGCTCTATGCAGATGGTGACCCAAAGAGAACTGGAATCATTAATTGAGTGAATGCTGATATATCATGATTAGTGTCTGCTGATCTATGTTAACTTTACGATCAATTATCGTAATTTTCCATTTCCTTTGTTTGAATCAATAATAGAAAAAATATTTTTTAGTTCTAAGATTTCAAAGATTTGTGATATAGTTTTTATTTGATTTATTTGTTTTAAAATCAAATATTTTTACTCTTAACATTCAAATATAACACTTTTACTAAACGAATTTTAAATTCAAATATTGTTAAAAGTTATTATTTTGTTCCTAAATTTTTAGAAAAAATGAGTGTACAATGAAAATATTAAAGATAACCGAAGACTTGAAAAAAAAAAACAATTAAAATTGATTATTATCCTCAAACGTTATTAATAAAAATGTTTGATTTGTTTTTTTGAGAATAGATAAACACACTATACCGGAAGTGATCACGCTCGTCACTAGGCTGGCCACCGCGAGACATTAAAAGAATGAAGACTACAAATTAATATAACCTGAGATCTTGAGGGAGCATACCCTTGAGAACCCAAGCCATCAACAAATTGCGTCATTCCTGGTGTAAATTCGATAATAAAAGATTTTGAATGTGTGGATTTTGAAATATATCAACAAAATAGAAATTTAACCTCAAACATAATACTTTGTCGTTAAGAATTCAACAACAACAGATCAAAAACATTAGTGTAAATCCGATAATAAAAAAATTAAGAATTCAAGTTCTCTGTCTCAATATTATAATCTTTAAAAAAAAAAAACCAAAAAAAAACATTATGATACCTCAGAATTTCTATGTTTTGCAATCAACCTTTTTGAACCACCTATAACATTTTAGGCAAGAGATTTAAAAATAATTTAAAACAAAAAAGAAAGTTATTTTCATGATAAATTTATGTTCTTCAAAAACTTATTTACAAACTTTTTTTTTTTTTGTGACATCTTGTTGTACAGAAGTTCGAATCTCTCATATCCAATGTTATTGAATGAACAAAAACAAAAAAAAAAAAACAAAAAATATCTTCTTTATTTTAAAACCACTCTCAAAAACTCATTTCAAATCCTAATTAACCAAATCATAAAACAAATTTTCAAAAAAATCCACCCAATAAATAAATAAATAAATAAATAACTAGCAGAGATCTCATTCTTTATCAAGAACAACAAAGCTCTTAAAAAAAAAAAAAAAAACCTGTGTTTCTCGTTCACTGTAATTATCTTGAGAAGTAAAGCTACAACGTTGGTACCTCTCCAAGGTTGTGGTCGTACTGCAACAAAAAAAAAAAATAAAAAAAAATCACAAACAGTATTATTCTATTGTTAAATTTTGTTGATTTTGTTCTAATTAAAATTTACCTCAAACACATAAGTGATTTAATACGATTCAACCCGATATAATAGCATATATATAATTCAAACTCTTCTGTAATTAATTACTTTTTTTTTCCTCTAATTAAAAATGATATAATTAAAATTTTAATTCAACTTCTTTAGTTGATTAACATGTTTTAATTTAATTTAAAAAAAAAAAAAAAAACCCTTATGGAGAAGAAAACAAAAGAGAGAGAAATGGAAGATTTCCAAAGGATTTAAGAGTGAAAAGAAAAGGAGACAAAAAGGGATAGCAGATTCAGAAGGAAGAACAAAAACCCTAGTTTCAGTTTTATACACAAAGGTCAAAATGATGAAATCAGAAACAGAATCTCTTAAAAAAACAACAAACCTAGCCAACAGAAAAACATGTTCAAGTCAGATCTATATATAATTAAATATTAAAAGGATCTTATATATATATATATATACATATATATAATTTACCCTGCACTGCCAAATTCATAGAGCTTGCCTCGGCTGGAGAAGATGATGAGAGCGACTTCCGCGTCGCATAGAATCGAGAGTTCGTAAGCTTTTTTGAGAAGCCCGTTACGACGTTTCGAGAACGTTACTTGACGGTTGATTTTGTTCTCGATTCGCTTTAGTTCTACTCTTCCTCTTCCCATTTTTTTTTTTTTTTGGGAACAAATTGATGAAGAAACAAACTCTCTTGATCTATTGTTTGTGTTGTTTTAGGGTTTTTTTTTTTTTTTTTTTTTTGGAGAAATGGTAGTTATTAGAGATTTTTGGAAAGAAGAATGGAAGAGGAATGAAGGAAGAAAGAGAGAAGAGGATCTTGATTTACAAGAAAATGGAAACCCTCTCCACTGCTTTTGTTTCTTCTTTGCCTTAATTCTTTTTTTTTTTTCTTTTTTTTTCCTTTTTCATTTTGTAGGGTCGGACAGTAGTATACTGAGAATAATCGGGGTAAAACTATCCATTTTTTACAGTGACGAAATGAGACTCGAGTTTTAGATTCATCTGTAAATAATTATTTGACTTAATAGTTTACTTCAATACATACTCAATTCATATAGTCCGTTCCATTACACATACTAATTAGGGTTACCATATCGATCTTTCCCACGATCTGAATCTAAGAATCAACAAGAGATTTTAAAATTAAGTTGATGGGTTAAGAACCTAAAGGTATTCGGATAAATAATTGTAGAGTGATTATTTAGAAATTGAGAGTTATTTTGACTGGTTTTAAAGAAGAAATTGTAGTAATAACTTGTTTCTATGTGTTATTTATTATAAAAGCTCATTTTTAATACGTTTATAATCTCTTACGAACTTAGTACATAGAGGTACCTATCTATTGCGTAAATGAAGTGTTTTTTTTGTCTAATCAATAATTTAAGTCGCAATGTCGATATTGACACGTGAATAACTAGTTTCCGCATATTTACTTCGTCAACAACGAATGATTAAAACTAATTTTTATGCTTTTATCAAACTATAGAGACTTATTCTAATTTTTAAAATTATAGAGAATAAATTTGAACTATAACTAAATTATATGACCTAATTAAATTCTAGCTTTTAAAATCCTCGAGACAAAATTATAATTAAATATATCAATAGTTAACATTCCTCTTCCATATGTCTATTAAGATTTGTCTTAAACTATCATGTCTCACGAATACTTAGTCGGAGTCTCGTTGCCTGATCATCGAGTGAGATCTTGTAAAACCAAGGGTATGTTTGGTGTGGAGGGAGGGATTATTCGAAAAAAATGGGAGGGAATGGATCACTTCTCATTGTTTGACCACTAATTTTCAATGCATCAATAATTAATTTATTATTATTTTCTTTCGTTCTCTTTATTTCTCCTTATCCAAACATGCCCTAGAATAGAAAAATGCAATCTGCTATTAAATTAATATTTTTAAATGGGAAAGATTCCACAATTTTAAATCTTACGTATAATTCTTAATTGCAGTGTGCTGTAAGAAAAATACTGCCAGAGAAAAGCTTCAACCTATTTTCTTTGGGATCGAAGCCTACCCTTCGCAACTATTTTGTTTTTTTTTTTTTTTTATAGTTTTTATGTCACATTTAAAAAATTACTTTGTAAATCTAAATTATTAATTTATTTAGCCATCTTAATAAAATTTGAAAAAAAAAAAAAAAAAATCTAAATGGTCAGATACAAATAAGTGAAAAGGAAATTACTTAGCGTACCAATTTTTCATCATCTATTTTAATTATAGTATTTTCTTAAAAATAATTTCTAAATAGCAGATTTTCATTCATTTTTTTAATTTTTTTCCTCTTTCGAGCAAACTGATTAAAAATTGTTAGTGAGCTGATTGAATCTATCATCGAACTGATTGAGCCTGTCAGTTGAACTATTGATTGAATGTTATCTGCTTAACTACTGATTGAAGGCTAATTTTAACTGATCGAAGCTATTAGTTGAAGAGGAGAGGATATTCTGGCCATTTTACAAAAAAAACACTGTTTTTCTACTACGTAGAAAATATTTTTAGAATTTTTCTATACTTTATTTATTTATTATTTTTTTTTTCTATACATGAAAATCCTCTAAGTTAAATTCATGTTTTTTATTTTCTAAGATTTTGTCGATCGACCAATAGTAATAGTCTTTTTTTTTTTTTCTTTTTTAGAAATAAATCATAATAATTATAAAATTATGCAAGTTTTAAAAAACTATCAAAATTAATTTCAATTGTCAAATTCTTAAGTTAAGATTATTACACAATTACATTAATATCTCCTTTCAATTTAACTGCTAATGAATATCATTTGAGTTTTATAATTAAAAAAGAAAATTGAGAAGAAAAAAAAAACACCATATGTATTATTTTATGAACGTTTGATTAGTTTCGACTCAAAAAAGACAAATTTGTTCGAGTTTTCTCAACAATCAAAAATATATACCCTTATTATTCTTATATATCTTTATTGTATATAAAGATGTAACAAATACTACATTTAAGATATAAATAGATCGACATATTTATTATAGACGAAAATTCAAATACATATTGAGTATTATAAATAACACACGTTCTCATTGTTCTTTGTTAACTTATTATTATTGTTATTAAGTATAGAAATGTGCTGATACAACAATAATATGTGGTGTTAATACACCTTAAAACTATGGTATTTATTATCAACAACAGCAACTACCAAAGAAAGAAAATAGCGCAAAAAACGAGTTTCGACCATCGAATCTCTAACGTTTCTTACCAATTTTGCTACTACACCGTCGAATTCATGTCGAATTCATGCCGAAATCTAGTAAAAATCACAAGTTAAAGAAATTTTTTCGAAAAAAAATGGTATGAGATGTGAAAATTAAAAAAAAAAAAAAAAAAAAGTTTTGCTAATTATTTATATATTTATTTTGCCTAGATTTGTAATTATTTTTTTCAAAATGATATATTCAATACACTTTTTCGAGTTGCTATTTCATTACGGCCTATGACGAGTGGGCTCAATGTGCTTAAACTTCAAACCATTCTTTGGAAGGATTGACGTGGAGACTATTCGATCTATTCCATTATGTGTAAACAAGATCGAACAGATGGGGTATGACACTATACTTGAGAGTAGTTTTTTTCACGATAAGGAGTGCTTATAAATTTGCAAATGAATCTAAAGAAGGTTGTGTCGTCCTATGGTGGGGAGGCTTCTCTCTTGTGGTTGAAGAAACTATGGAGAGCTTAGTGAATCTTTTGAGGCGGAAGGGTTTAGGGTTTTGGTTTGGGAGAGTAGTGGACGGATGTTGTTGAGAGTTTTGTTGTGAGCGGTTGATTCCATTGGCGACTAAAACAGATAAAAGAAAAGAATGAATAAATTAGTGATCGATGAGATGAGAACTCGACAAATTACCAAACAATAAAAAGGAATGTTATCCCTAATTTCCTTCCGATCTCACCACCCTAACCCACCATTATTCTTTTCCTATGTCAAATACATAATAAATCATTTTATTTTCTAGTACATGTTATAGAGCGTTATATTACCATTTATGTGCATCAAGCACTCACCAAAAAAAGAATTCCCTAAAGCAAAACAGTTTCATTAAAAGTACAATTTCAAAGTAGATTTCATGTGCAAAAAGCAATAAAGTTAGCAAATAAATAATAATAATAATAAACATATATATATATATGTGTGTGTGTGTGTGACAATGAGTCAAGGGGCCCTAATTTCATTCAACTAACACACACATAATGTTAATTCATTTAAATGCAAAGTTTTTTTTTTTTTTTTTTTTTTTTTGGTTATTAATTTTAATTAAAAATCAAATAGTGCACTTCTACTCACAGCTTTTGTCAATGAAATGACACAACACTGTTTTGCCATGTGCAAAAATATTATTTTGATACTTGTATTTTTATTTTGTTCCATTGCTTTCAAATCTTTTAATTATAATCTATACCCTTAAAAAAAATATTTAAAATTAGTTGTGTGGTAGTTTTTTCTTTTTTTTTTTAATAACTTACTTTCTCTATAAATTTTAGAAAAATATTTATATTTTGAATCAATTTTGAAAACAAGCATGAAATATATCATAAAATATAACAAAATTCAAGTATCATCTTCTCTTTCCCTTCTATTTCCAAATATTTTATATTTAAAAATACATTTTTAATTCAAAATGTAAATAATATCAAATAGGATTAAAAATGCTAATTTTAAATAGAGATATTCTTTTCAAGATGACTATATATATATATATATATATATATATATATATATATATATATTGTGTGTGTGTGTTCCATGCTAATATGGCATCTATTTTGGAATAAAATTTTAGATTGAATGTGACAAAGCACAATGACATGTTCAAAGTAAATAAAAAAGAAAAATAGTATTAGGCAGGAAAATTGACGTAGGTAACATATTTTGCAACGTGAATTATAATTATAGTACAAGTTTTTCTAAAATTCATTTACATCACTTTTTCCAAAAGAAAATTAAAATCTCTTTTTTGCCCCTCCCCTGCAGGCGTCTTCTTCACCTCTACATGTGTCTTCTTCACCTCAGATCTTCGCATGCTTTTCTTCTTCCATATCAAAAAAAAAAAAAAGATAAGCAACGAAGACGCCGACGTGGTCGAGAAGGGCGGTGCGTGAGCGTTTGAGTGAGCTTGCGTAATAGCGATTGAAATTGGCAATGCCGAAATTGTCTTCTTCTTCGATTCATCAACCGATTTCAAATTCTTCTTCGTCTGATTTCATAGATTCTTCGGCCGATTTCCAATTTCGATTTCAATTTTTCGGCCGAATTCTTTTTCCTTTGAATTCTCATGCTTGCGATCGACATGCTAGAGGCGGGTTTGGATCGAGGCATCTACAAATCGTGGTTTCACTCGCGAATTAAAGCTCGAAATTAGCGGTTAGAATGAAGTTTTTCCAGCAAAGGTGAAGGCTTGTCGAGAGATGAATAAGACAATTGCATATAGATTGATCAACTTCAATCAGTGTACTGATCGACTTCAACCAGAAGACTGAATGACTTCAATTAGCAAACTGATCGACTTCAATCACAGAGCTTCAATCAGCAGACTGATCGACTTTAATATCAGTGTATTGATCGACTTCAATCATTGGATTTCAATCAGTATATTGATCTACTTCAATCAGTGTAATGATCATCTTCCATCAGTGTACTGATTGACTTCAATCACCGGATTGATCGACTTCAATAAGCAGACTTCAATCACTAACAGATCGACTTCAATCAGTTTTTGGGTCAGGGGCTTTTTGGTCATTTTGAAAGGCCACCAAAAAAGTTGATATAGGTGCAAATAATTTCAAAATATGTTATACACCAAATATTTATGGTTTTTTTAATATACATCCAAAAGCCCTATTATGTACCTTTTAATTTTTTTTAGACCATAATAAATATTTTGTTTTTAAAAATCAATTAAAATATATGTAATAACATTAGACCATAATTTGTAGGTTAGCAATATCAATATACATGATTATGAGGTCATCAGTTTGAATTTTCTCAAAAAAAAAATATTAAATTTATTTGATATAACTTTATGTATATATATAAGAAGTTTATTTTGATATTTAGAAGAAAAGGAAGATTTTTTTTAAATACGATAAAATATTAACACACACATGCATACATACATATGCATGTGTAATATATTATGCATATGTATATGTATATATATATATATACACACATAAAAATATTCATACATATATATACACACCCCATACATATATATATACCTACATACACCCATACATACACATATATACATATACATAGTTTTTTTTTTTAGAAAACTAATTTTGAATGTGCAAAATGTGGGACAATTAGAGCTCTTCCAATGTCTTTTCATCTTGTCCGTTCGGATAAAACAAGGTTATGCTCCAACACATACAGGAAAATTTTGTTTTGTTTTAATATGTATATATGTGTAGATGATTACTTACCAATAAAAAAATCATTTTAATTTTATACAAGTTAAGAAAAAAATAAAATATAAGTTTCTTTAAATTATGATGATGAAAAAAATAAAACAAAATAAAATAATCTTTAAATTATAAGAACGGAATTGCCAACTACAACATTGTAATTAAAAGTTGCATAGGCAAGATAATCAAAGTTGTAATTTTAAAATAAATATTTTAAATAAAAGATTTTTTTTTGAATAAATATAATCATATTTTGATGAAAAATATGAAAATAAAGAGGAAACATTTCAAAACATTAATAATGAAAATTTAAAAAAAAAAATCTCCACGCACCAGCTCCCTAAATGTCGGGATCCCACCTCCCAACTTCCCTTCCGAGTGGATTCCGGCACCCCCAAATTGTTCTTAAAATTGTATCGTAGTAACTTAAAGATGATATTTAAGTTTGATGACCACCTAATTAGAAAATAATTTTCTTACGAAATTTATTGATCAATGTCATAGAATCAAACCAAAGGTTATATATATAAACGCATACGTAAATTGGTGACACTCAATAATATATAATAGTTTACCAACTTATAGAAAAAAAATAATAATAAAACTTTGTTAAACTATAAAATTAAA
The DNA here is from genome assembly GCA_037832605.1 of Cyclanthera cordifolia. Classification (NCBI taxonomy): domain Eukaryota; kingdom Viridiplantae; phylum Streptophyta; class Magnoliopsida; order Cucurbitales; family Cucurbitaceae; genus Cyclanthera; species Cyclanthera cordifolia. Next base: position 13,310 of record JBBMEG010065649.1, read on the forward strand.
AATAAATCTAAAGATTAGTTAAATAAAAAAAAAAAAAAAAAACTTTAATTTCTCTGTCAATTTGAGTTTGAATTTTCTCAAAAAAAATTTAAATTTATAACGTTTAGTTATTAACGTATACTTATGATCATCGCTAAAATATGATTGATGATATTAATTTGAGGATTGACAATATGCGTTACTCTTTCGAAAGTTAGAAATTTCTTAGTTTCAAAAAAAAAAAAAAAAATCTTTATTTAAAAAACCATAATAAAAATAAAAAGCATAATTCAGCTGCCATATTTAACTTAAAAAAAAAAAAAAAAAAAAAAATCAATAAATTTATAGTTATATTAAAATAAAAATAAAAAGATTATTTTATTGAAAATAATGAAAACCTTGAATATCATTAAATCATGTGGCTCCCCTAACCCCCACAATCCCTTTCTTAATTATTATTGTACTCTTTCAATTCAATTGGTTGTTGGATTGTCAGTATCTGTACCCGCACCCTTCTTGCAAAATATGGTATAATTATAAATCAAATATGGAAAAGAAAAACATTAATTAAAAAAAAAAAAACGAATTTAATCTCATTGGTTTGATAAAACTTAAAAAATAATCCATGTTATTCATAAATCGTAGG
>JBBMEG010065660.1:0-13934 GCA_037832605.1 Cyclanthera cordifolia
TTTGCAATATATATTTTTTATATTTTGATTCATTTCACAATATTTTCTATTAAATATTTGAATTATTTTAAAATGCATCATTTGCTGTTTGTTTTTTTCTTATCAAACACACATAAGAAAGTCTTAGCCCAAATTACTTCTGTTTAGTTGAGTTTTTCTTTAACTAGTATTTAGTTGAGCTCATTAATAAGTGAAAATTGGCATTAATGAATAAAACCTATGTGCAAGTATTGAATGTACTGATATCAAAAAATGGTCAACCAAATCAACAGTAAATATTTATTATACCGAGAACGAGATGCCTGCAAACAAAATGAAATAAGGCACATCGGTGTGTTGTGAGCCACAAGGCCTCCAATGCCAAAGTCAGAAAGATGTTTGGAGAGTTTTTTAGAGAGAGAGCTTTAGAACTTAGAAAAACTTACAATGGGTTGTTAGCAAAGTTCAGCTTGAATTCAAATAGAGAATGACTTGACCTTTTATAGCAGTTGGAGTTGTAACCGATGCAACTCACTTAATGATCATCGGTTTGTAATAATGGCCTTATCTTAAACATTTCTTGGACTTGGTCGACCCTAGAGGGGTCTTGACCTTCATGGTCAACGCCTTGAGGGCGTGGGTCTTTTTGGTGTAACTGTAGGACGTTACATCTAAGAGGTGCAACATTCTGGTTAGTCACTTGGACTCGACCAACCTTCGCGTATCCTCACCTCCACGGCCAACCTCTTGGGGATGTGGGATTTCTCGATGTAACTCTAGAAAGTCACACCTAAAAGGTGTAACAGTCCGAAGTATTACTTGAACTTGGCTGACTCGTCCACAGGAGAGTCCTCACCTCCATGACTAACCTTTATCGGGTTTTTTCCTACTCGATCGGTCTTCTTAGAGGTCAGCTTTAGTCTCAGTCAATCCTTGCAGCTCCTCACCTCCACGGTTCGCCCCTAAATGGAGTTTCAGCCTTATCGCCGTAATTTCTAGCCGTTATCAACAAATTCAATCACCATTTTAGACTTGACTGAGTCTTGGAGGACAGTTTTAACCTCCACGGCCCATCCTTTGGAGGGGGGGGGGGGTAAAATCCTTCTCATTGTTACTCCCGGTCATTACTACCTTATGGCGCAATGGTCCTAGGTCTTACTTGGCTTGATTGAGTTTTCTAAGAGAGAGTTCTAACCGCCATGGCCAATCCTTGTGGGGGTTCCCCCTTCTCGACTAACCCCTTTAGAGGTCGGCTTTGGTCTCGACTAACCCTTACAGTCCCTACATCCACCGCTCGCCTCTAAAGGGAGTCATAACCTTCTTGGCATAACTCCCAATCGTTATGACTGGAACTAGTGCCACTTGGACTCGAGTGACTTCTAAAAGAGAGTCCTTACCTTCACGGACGACCCTTGGAGTTCAAGGCCTACTTTGGCCAACCATCAGGGGGGGATCGACCGACCTCTAAGGGGTCAAAGCCTCTATGTCCGACTCCCAAGGGGTTTCGGTCTTCTTAGGCTGACCTTCAGGAGGGTAGATTGGGCTTTGCCGATCGTCGATGATGCTGAAATGGGCATGGCCAACCCCTTGCGAGGTCGGAGTGGCTTCGGCTATCCTTTGACAGGTTCTAGGTCTTGTTCCGGTATTGTGAGAAATATTTTGCCAATAACATTTACCCCTATTCTTCATTTTAGGATTTATTTTGTCGCCAAAATTTGAAGAGTAGCCTATAACTTGGATCTTCATGTATATGGATAATACTTTTCTTTTTTCGGAAAATCTAAAAATCTTCTCTTATTTTAAGAAGTCATACTCAAGTTTATTTAAAATGTTGACTTAATAAATTTTTATATTAAAAATGTCATGTTCTTATTTTAAGATTATATCTTCCTTAATAATATTCTCTTTTACGAAATATATTCTTATTTCAGATTTCCCCTTGAATTATTTTTTCCATAAATTGAAAATTCCATAAAATATAAAATTCTCCCCACTCTTTGTCATTCACGATTTTTTGGGTCATGGGGGAGACTTGTTTTGAACTTCGAATTTTTAAAGATCATTCCTTGGAAATCGGCCTTTTGATTTTATGCTCATACACATATACCTCTTCGTATTTTTGGTCTTGAATTATACACTTTTATTGAATCTTAGGTACCCTTTATGCATGTTTTTCGAAATGTTGGGTACTCAAAAGAAATTCTTTTTGAGTTTTTGCACTTTGTTGAATTCTTGCACCAAGTTAGGCTCTTATTTTTTAAATTTTTGCTCCTTTTCTAGGTACTTTTTCGAATTTTCACAAAGTAGGCCTCTATTTTCGTTCCTTGTACTAAGTAGGCTCTCTCTTTCATTTTTTCTACATTTATAAGTACTTTATCAAATTTTCATAAAGCAAGCCTCTATTTTTACTTTTTTGTACTAAGTAGGTCCCTCTATTTTAACTTTTTTTGTACTAAGTAGGTTATCTTTTTAGAGTCTTGCCATTTTTTAGCACTTATTAAAAAATTTGGCCTAGTAGGTTCTCCTTGGGGAGTGTCACCATCTTTAGGTATTATTTTCAAAATTTTGACTATGTAGCCGCTCCTTTAGAGACTCGTCATTCTTCAACACTTTTTGAAATTTTGGCTAAGTAGACTTTCTATTTAGAGAATCACCATCTTGAGTGCCTTTTTTGAGAATTTTGGCTCCTTTTAGTTGTGTTCTTGAATTTTTGCTCAAGGCATTTTCTTGCAGTTACGAGAACAAAGCACGTCCTACTTTCGACTCATTTTCTCAAAAGAGCACTAGGCGTAGGGCATTAGCGATTAGATCGAGCTTTGAGCCTGTTGCCTCGATCTTAACCCAAGGTGACTAAGATAAACTTAGGATGAAGTATTGCATCCCACCTAGTGTTTTCCTTATGCTTTTAAGGACTCATGAATAATTGGCATTTTACGCAACCATGTTTAAGAAGGGAGTTGGGTTGCCTCTTATTCCCTCACTTCAGAAATTTTTATGCATTGCTGGGCTAGCTCTAGTGTAGATAGCTCCCAACACTTGGAACGTGTTTTTTGCAGTTCATAATCTTTGGGGCTACACCAGCTTCAAAAGGCTCTTTTTGTGCTCAGGATTTCCTTTCCTTTTTTTGGTTTTCCAAACACCCTGATGTTGCTGTGGGATGCTACGTTACACCACGGTGTAGACTTTGTCTAGTGGTTCTTTGTCCGTGGTTCTTGGACAGCCCCTTGTGCAAATGCTTCGATTGTTGTTCCTACTTTCTTTAGAACATATGGTACGCCTCTATTTATATCGTTTTTATGCTTACAGATACGTTTCACTTATACTTTATTTTGTTTCTCAGTGCACGGGAAGCCGACCTTTCGCTCTAGGGTGCTTAAGTTTTACGATCTCGTTCTAACGTTCCGTATTGCAATCATTGAAAGTGCACAATAGTTGACCACTGAGTCGTTGGTTCATTACAACCTTCTCCTAGAGTCGGCCATGCCTCACGAATTAGCCTGTTATCCATCCAGTCTTCCTTTTAGGCCTCTCATCACTAAGATGGTCGACCTTACCTCGGAGGGTTATCCTCCTAGTTGTGAGGAGGGTAACCTTCATTTTACAGCTCTTCTAGACAACTTGGTTAGGCAGACTTAAACTATGATAGGACAGGTACTGCCTCTAATGACGTCCTATCTTCGATCGACCTTAGTCCCCGCGCTCCTCGACTTTATTTTAACTCCTACCTTCTATCACGACCTTATAGTCATGCTTTGGACATTGCTGAGAAGATGAGTTACGTTTTTGGCCTATGGTCTGAGGTTGTATCTTCTCCAATAACATTTCTAACTAGGGAGGCCTTTCAAATTTTTAAGAAAGGAACCTATTTGAACTTTCCTTTTCTATTTTTGGCTAAGTATTTCAACTGACGTTTCTATTTTTTTACAGGCCTTTGTACACTTTGCTTCAGCTTCTGGACACTTATTATTGGACTTACGCCATACACGCTCATCTTGGTCTTCTAGCTCTAATTAGCTGAAGTGGGAGTTAGTTCAGGCTCGTGAAGCTTACAGTGTTGTTTAAGCTGCCTTGGCTGATGTTCGAACTTTTGCTAAGGTGACCGAAAATGTAGTTGCTTGTGCTTGCAAGAAGAACTTGTCCACCCTTCTTGGATTCCCTAAGGATTAGCTGCTACCAAAGGGAAGTTAAAGAATCTTTCTTACTGGGCTAATCTGGTGAAAATTATCACGCATTTGTGATTTTCGAGAATAATGCAGGCATGATAGCTAAAAATTGGGCTCTAGACCGCATTCAAAAAGAAGTAACCTATATGCTGTCTTCAAGTCGCTTTGTGCTGCAACGGCTGAGAGGGTAGTCGTCCCTTCTCTTCCAACTTTTGGGTTTTGGCTTCCAAGAAATTTGGTGCATGTTTCCTTCTACGATTCTTGTATCTTCTAGGGTGTTTCTTCAAGTGCTCTTTCAGTTCAGGCTTCCTCAACTAAACCCGGCCCCGCCCAAGCCAGACCTAGTATGCCAAGCTCGAGTAGGCGCGATTTCAGGAGTACTTGATAAGTTGTTGCTTTTTGATGTCTTCTTTTTCATTTTTTATGAAGTAGAACACTTTTTTGCTAAGTACCTTGCTGCTTGTTCAGTACTTTTTTTTACTTCAAGTTGTAACTTGAAATTTTAGAATATCGAATGTTAGCTACGAGACCTTCTACGATAAAGACTTCCTCTTCCATCTCCATGGGTAGAGTGAGTTCAATGATGAAGTCGGTTATTGCTTGTCCTTTAATTAATGGTTTGGCTTGATAATGTATGTCATATTCTCTTAGCACGAAAGGACTTGGCTTAGAGGAAAGTTGGTTAGCACCACTATCTTGTGTGCTTGGAAGTAAGGACGCTACCTTCTACCTGGAGTTACCAATGTCAATGCTAGTTTTTCAACTTCTGGATTACGGGTTTTTGCATCCACCATGCATTGACTGGTGTAATATACTTGGTGTTGACATCTCTTGTTGTCTTTGACTAGGACATAACTTACGACTTTCTCTGATGTGGCTAAGTAGTAGAGAAAGAGGTCATTCTCTAATATGGGCTTGGAAAGAAAGGATGCAACCCCTAAATATGTCTTTAGCTCATTTAGAGCTTCCTCGCGTTCTGTGGTCCATTTGAACTTTCACTTGTTCTTTAAAATTTTAAAAAATAGGAGGCATTTACCTATAACCTGTCTTATGAACCATATTACGGCTACGGCCTTCCCTTTTAAACTTTGTAGCTGCTTCAATATTTAAGGAGGCTCCAACTCCATTACAGCTTGTATCTTTTCTGGATTGGCTTCAATCCCTCTTTGGTGCATAAGGAAATCCATGAATTTACCCCAGCAAACCTCGAATGCACACTTACTAGGGTTCAACTTTATCTTGTATTGTCTTAAAGTGTGGAGGGCCTCCACGAGGTCATTTTGTGCCCTTCCACCCCTTTCTTTTGACAGCATATCATCCACATAGATCTCCATACTCTTACCAATCAAATGGGCAAACATCTTCTTAACCAACCTTTAGTAGGTAGAGCCTGCATTCTTCAAGCTGAAAAGCATGACATATGGATGCATTCTAATCTGGTTGTATCCTGAGTAGGCGTCAAGGAAAGTTAGTAGCTCGTATCTCGCTGTCGCATCCACTAATTGGTCTATACAAGGTAGCGGGAAGCTGTCTTTTGAACAGCCAATGTTGAGGTAAACAAAGTCGATGCATGCTCTTCATTTCCCATTGGGCTTTTTCACAAAAACAATGTTAGACAATCATTCGGGGTAATGTACCTCCTAAATAAACTTAGTCTTCAACAGCTCGTCTACTTGCTTGGTGATGACTTCGTTTTTTTCATGATTGAATGCTCTGTACTTCTGTTGCAGTGCTTATAGTCTCGTTCGACATTGAGCTTGTGGACCATAACTCTTGGATCTACCCCCAGCATGTCTTCGGCGGACCAAGCAAATACATCCATATTTATTCGTAGGAACACGACAAGACGTTCTCGTTCTTATTGATCTAGACTGGTACCAATGCTGACAGTTTTTGTTTTGCTCAACAAAGGTACAATCTCTAACTTTTAGATAAAGGCTCTCCTCTATCTAGTTTAAAAATCTAAAATATTTCATGTAGGACTTTCATCATCAAGAAAGTAGTTTGTATGCTCTCTAGTTTCTTAGCCAAAATGTCTTGGGCACATGCGAGAATATAAAAACTAGCCTTATCATTGGCGTTATTCCAACGATCATGTGCCTCATGAACGTTTCGTGCTACATTAGGAACTAGTGTAGGAGAACTTTCCTCCATCATAACAAACTTCTTGTCATCAACGACAATAATCGTGTTGATAATTTTCTTTCATGTTATATAGTTTTCTTTGGTTAATTTATACTGAAAAATTAAGAAAGTAATGTTTCAAATTATGTTTTCCATTGAAAACATCATACATTCATTTTGGCATAACCGAATTATTTTTTAAAACATCTCAAGCAAGAAAATAACAAGAAATCCTACAATAATAATTATTGTCATGGTACAACTACAAAGGTTTAGAGCAAGTGCCATCAAAGAATATATCAAATACTCCTCCCTAGCGTGAGACTTTCTCAACCACATACTAATAGCGGGATAACTTTTATCCCTATGGTTTAAGCTACCATTTTTCATCTAAGACTTGGTTAAATTCTTAACCAATCCCTTGATGATGTAGCCCACCAAATTTGAACCAAAGTGGTCCTTTCTTAATAATTATTTTCGAAGAATATGTTAAATACCGATTGAGACCACAACCGGCCCTATGCCTTTTGAGAAACTCAACATGATTATTAACCTAGTGAATACACACCGAAGGGGGAGGCCAGATGACCAACATGTAGCCCCACTAAGATCTCACGTTGCAAATTCTTGGTGAAGGTCGTAGAATTAGTCGATATCCAACCTTCTTCTAATATCTATTTTTAAATAGGGATCTCTCTCACTCGGATGAACAAGCCTAAACTTGTTCATTTAAGTTTAATCTTACTCATATAACTATTATATTTGTTGGATTGTTTTTAATGTAAATTATCCAACTTTTTAATCTAAAACCCTAATCATACAATTTGAGCCTATATAACATAATCTATAATTTTCGGCCATTTCAACCCCTAGGTCGCCTTCCTAGGTACATGTGTTTCCTAAATTGTCATCTTAAGTACCTCTATTCTTTGATATAACATTTTCTTAGGCATGGTTCTTTTTACCAATTGTTATAGAATCAAGTTTATATTTAATTAATCTTATTTACTAAAAATGTGCAAGTGATAAAAATTAATCCTAACATTTCTATTCACTTCTATGAATTATTAGGTTTTACCCATTTAAATTCATTTTAAAAGATTGTATTCATTTTGAAATTAGATTTAAATTAATATTTTGGGTGATTTTGGAAAAAAAATATGTTTTCACATAATCTATACAATTAACATAATTATATTAAAAAACTATTATTTATTGTGAGACCTTCCTACTGAACAATCTTAAATATGGAATCCAATTCCTAAAAGATATCTAATACATTATTTACATATATATTTAGATGCATGAATCCTTTTAACATATAGTTAGATTTTAAATCTATATGAACAATAAATATTATCATTTTACATAACACTTCACCAAGACATATCTTAGGTCTTTTTCATCTTGATCTTCTAGATGCTTTGACTAGGCAAGAACTAATTAACCCTTTTTAAATATTTTTCAAATGTATTTCAAAAATATTTTAGTATTTAAATCTCCAAATTAAAAGATTACATTAAATTTTTATCAATATCATTAAAAAATAATTGATTATACATTTAAAATCGTTAATTCAAAAAATCTGATTTATGGTTGCCCATGTTTTCTAAAAATTAATAAAGTTTCTCTGAGATTTTATTCTAAGACTACATCTAATATATTCTAAAAATATTATAGTTTTATAAATTTTTCTTACCAAATATTTTCCTAAAATAATCAAGAAAAAATATATGAAACATATTTTGGATAAAATATCTCGAATGACCCGGTCATTGGAATGTGCCCCAATTGTTTTTAAGCCAAGGCCTAGGATAGAGCCCCACTGGTGCCCATCCTTTTCCTCATAAACATTGGTATTCTATGTTCATCATTCTTCATTCTGGCCAATAAATGATAAAAAATTAAAGAAATTTTCAAATCTCCTATACCCAATAAATTAGGTTTATAAATATCTAAAAATTGAAACCTAATGTCAAACACTTTAGTCTCCCGGGAATACCAAATAAAATATCATCCATGTAATTTTATACCAATTTTTACAGGACAAAATATCCCGAAATAATCGGACAACGCTAGGACCCCAAGGGTCGGCCTAGCCAACGCCGACCCTCCAGTGGGTGGCCAAATGGAGGCCACAAACCCCAGAGGGGGCGGCCAAATGCATGCCGACCACCGGGAGTTGCCAAATGGAGGCCACAACCCCAGGAGGTCGGCCAAGCCAACGTCATCCAAATCGGAGGTCTTGTGGCTCACACCATACCGGTGTGTCCTAAAATTGTTCTTATTTGCAGGATTTTCGTGCTCGGTAAAATAAAAATTATACAGTGGATATCTGTTGACCATTTTTCGGATCAACAGTTGGTCAAGGCCGATTCAGCCATTTTGAGGCCAGCCAAAGTAGGTCTAGATCCCCCGAGGATAGGTCGTGGAGGTCAGGACTCTCCCATCGGAGTCGACCGAGTCCAAAGTAATCATTGGATCCGCTGATAACGGCTACGAGTTACGCCAAGAGAGCCAAGACCTCCCCCCTATAGGGGCGAGCCGTAGAGGTAAGGAACCGTAAGGGTTGACCGAGACCAAAGTTGACCTTCAAGGAGATCGATTGAGTGGACCAGCCTGAGTGGGTTGGTCGTGGAGGTTAGGGGCTCTCCTATGGATGAGTCGACCAAGTCCAAGTAACGCTTGGAGACGTTGCACCTTGTAACGTTGTAGAGTTACATTGAGAAGGTCGTACCCCTAAGGAGTCGACTGTGGAGGTGAGGACGTACAAAGGTTGGCCGAGTCCAAGTAACTCTCGATCAAAGCGTTACAACTCCAAATGGTATCGGTAAGGAGTTACACCAATGTTCATTTTTACCTTAAGGATGGACGTTTCTAACGATTGGCCATTAAGTCACCTATAAGTGTGTCGTAGCGGTTACAGAATAGACTGCTATAAGAAGTCAAATCGTTCTCCATTTCTAACCAACTTAATCAAAGCTGAACTACGCTAAATGCTCTTGTAAGCCGATCTAAGTTATAAAAGCTACATCTAAATTAATCTTCTAAACTCTTACTTACTTAGGCATCGAAGGCCCTGTGGCTCACACCACACCGGTGTGTCCTAAAATTATTCTTTTTGCAGGATTCTCGTCCTCGATAAAAAGATTGTACTATGGATATCTATTGACCATTTTTCGGTATCAACAGAAGGCGCCGTCTGTGGGGACAAGATAATGTTCTACCGAAATACACATTTTTTGTAAAAAAATTGAACGTTCAGAACGACCACCATCACGGTGTCGATGTCGACGGAGGCTAAGAGAGAGGTTCCTTCCATATACCAAATACCAAACGAAGGACTTTCACTAGACGATAATGATCAGATGAGGGAGCACTTAGTTCACCAGAGGATTGGTTCCCTAGCCAAAGGATCTTCCAGAATGCAGTCAATCAGGAGTAGCCAGCCATGAAGTACAACACGAGGGTCATCCACCCAATATCCATCAAGAACCCCAAGTCCTCAAGCAACGGGATAAGACTTGGAAGCGGATCGAAGGGATGTACTCAACCAACGTCCAAGAGAAGCGGGACATGGCGAAGCGAATGATCAACCTTGGTTAGCTCAGCTTCGCCTTCTCCAAGATTAGTTGGGGAACATGAAGGAGATGTAGAACTAAGATGGACTGAACCTGGATAGCCTAGTCGACCAGGTCAACCCTTCTTTCATCGATGAAATTATAGAGGAGTTCATCCGAACAAAGTTTAAGCTCTCGAGGATGAAGGCGTATGATGTGTTTAGGGATCTCTAGAGCACTTAATTTCCTATCGGGCATAGATGGAATACATGGAGTCCGGGACGCAATCCACTGCTAAGCGTTCTCATTCACGTTCATAAGACCGGTTGGGAGATGGTTCAGACAGCTCAAGCACAAATCTATTGCCTCATTCAGAGAGCTAGTTAGAGCATTTGTCACCCAATTCTTAGGCGAAATTCTGGGATGGGCGAGATTAGAAAAAGTCGATCACCTATATACTAACCGTAAGACAAAGAAGCCAGGAGCACTTTCGAGAGTACATAGCACGCTTCAATAACGAGGGGATGCAGGTTGAGGAGTACACCGATGGTACAGCTCTTACACTGATCGTGGTCTGGCTTAAGGACGAGAAGTTCCTATGGTCCCTAGAGAAGAAAGCTCCACTCACATATGTCGAGCTGTTAACTAGGACGCAAAAGTACATGAGTGTAGGGGAGCTGGTACACTCTAAGGAGGCACGACGAAAATAGCTCCATTCTGGAGCATGAGAAGTCAACAAGTCGACGTGAGTCTGACTACAAAGAGTCGCGAAAGCGGAGGGTGGAAGAAAACCTGATGAAGAAAAATAGAACGGACCAAAAATAGCCGATTCAAGAAATACACCCCAACGGTGGTTCCATTAGAGCAGATCTTGATGGAAATTCAAGATAAGGAGAAGCTGAAGTGGCCGAGCCGAATCAAGATCTAATAAGAGAAATAAAGGCAAATACTGCCTATTTTATAGGGATCACAACCACGCTACCTCAGACTTCTACGATCTAAAGGAGTCCACAGAGTCCATCATCTGAAGAGGAGGATTGGACAAGTATGTGGAAGATGATGGAAAAACATCCGAGTCCCCTAGCAAGAAAAGAGAAAGTGATAGATCATCACAACCTCAAAAGATCAGAAAAATTGTTAGAGGGCCAGTGGAGAATAGTCCAACTGGAGTCAGAAAGAGAAAGTGAGACAAGCCAAAGGTGTTCTAAAGGGTGAAGAAGTGTGAGTGATTGCAGTAGCGGATGAGTTACTTGGCTTCACTAACGCTGATGCCACCCCCTACACCAGCCACACAATGACGCCTTGGTGGTGTCCCTGACCATCTCCAACATCCGCGTTAGGAGGATCCTTATATATGGAGGTAGTTTGGTGGATATATAATCGCTGAAAGCTTACGACACAATGAAGCTGGAAAGAGAAAAGCTGAAGCCGAATACGACATCCTTATTCGAATTTGGTGGGAGCACTTTGACACTAGAAGGTTTCATTAAACTTTCGGTAACCCTTGACGAAAGGGACAACATAGTCCTCCATTTTGTAACATTCTTGGTTGTGAACGACAATGTAAAGACCCAACCCAAATGATAGGTCCAAACCTAGGCCTTTTACCTTAATGCATGAATTTCAACACTTGGATGACATGTGCATATTCTACAAAATGAAATATTTATATCAATAAAATAATTTCAAGTAAGTTCAAAAGTTCTCAAAGAAGTTTAATGTACCCGAGTAAAATCCAAAATAATGCAAAGTTCTTTAAATACCAAAGGTCTATACAAGCCCTAAAGGTTTTGCAGAAGAAACATAAGTAAAATAAAGCTAAAAAGAGAGCAGCGGTGCCCATGGTCATACCTAGCTCGATCATCCATCCTAGTATAGACCTGTTGTACCTGTAGAGTTCCATAGTGGAAAGGGTGAGTTCTGAAAAACTTAGTAAGGAACCCCAACCCGGGATCTAACATGAATATAACCAATATAAGATATCAACAATAATAACTAGAACATCATTCTCAATAATATATATCAGTAAAATGGTACATAGACCCAAGCTTCAATAAAACTATACATGCCAATCACTGTCACCTATGGGACGTTGGTCTCAATACATGCACCATAAATGAGTTGTGTCCCCTTTGGGACGACGCTGTCAATACATGCACCAAACACAAGTCTTGTCCCATTTGGGACGGCGATGTCAATACACACACTATAAACAAGTTTTCTCCGTTATGGGACGACGGTGTCAATACACACACTTTAAATGAGGTTTGTACCATATGGGACAGTGGTGTCAATACACGCACAATAAATGATTACCACAATCCGAAAGCAACAACAAGACATCTCTTCGTAATCAAATTCAACATACATCATCGCATACTCATATAATCACATATTCATAAATATTCACATGCTCAATTCCATCTCAGATAGCTAGGATCAATCAATCATCAAGCAATTCATTAAAGCATTAATCAGAGCATCTTATTGTATGAACACAAACAAGTATCAATACACCATCACAAAACACATAATTGGATATAAATATATTTACTCCGGTCGATCTCGAATAAACTTGAATCAACCAGTCATTAAATAATAGAACAAACATCAAACAAGGAGCAACACCATATATGACATCACATTCATTACATTCACTTATTAAACCACATGATCCCGAGTTAAGAATATGTCCCCTTTCCTTAAGCGATCCCACGAGTAAGCTCATAAGCTCCAAATCAACGTTCAACGAAGGATAACACACAAACGAAGTCCTAACAACTTAACAGGTCAAAACTAATACCTTAGACTATCAAAAATGGATTTAGGACGTCAAAATTAGTAAAGATGACCTAACTTTGAAAAACGTTTTGTCGGGACCCGCGACCCAGTCATTTTGTTGGATTGGTCAAACGATCAAAGGGGTCTTACAAGGCCTAAAGTAATCATTTTTCTCAAATAATAAAGTCATTCTTTTAATCTTAACACTAAATAAATTTAATTTACTGTGTGTGTATATATATTCAAAAAGTTACATCCCTTAAATGCAATATAATAATTTTAAAATCAATATTTAACCAATTTTTAACACAATGCAAGCCAACATGTGTCATCTTTTTCCTCTTAGCTTCTCTCTCTTAAATTTTCAAACACAGAAAACTCCATTAACGAAGTTCTTCAAGCTAAACCGAAATGAAGGAACGTCTTATCCCACAAATCAAAACGATAGAAAGTCATGGTGGTCAACGAAACCGGCGGGGCTTTCGCGGCTTGCGTCTGACGAGCAACGACACGGATAGGAACAACGCGGCCTGCGCCTGGTGAGGGTGTCACGGCTGAGGAGTGTGACTGCAATGAACTCGAGCGAATAGGCGCAACAACGGTAGTTTTATGAACGGTGGCTGGAAAAAAAGAGGAAAATGGGGAGAGGTGGGTAGCTGCTTTGTCAAAGGAGAAGAATAAGATTGGGAGAGAGAAAGAGAGAATGAAAAGAGGGAGAGAGAGAATGTGTCCAGTGTTTTATGCTTTATTTTCTTTATCTTTTAAATAAAAGTAAAACAAAACATAATTTGTTTACTCCCTAAGTCTTCCCCCACGTTTCCTCTAGCCACTACAAAAAAAATAAGTCTCATATTTCATCAATTACAATTTTAATCTAGAAGGAAAAAAATATTTTTTTTTCTAGAACACCCATTTTCGGGCATTTATTTATTTTAGTTTTAATTTCTTTATTTCTATTAAAATTCCTCTTTAGTTCATAGAGGAAAGATTTTTAAAGAAAGTCAATTAAACTTATGATACCACGGGTTAATACACAGGAAATTTTGGGTTGTTACAATTTTCCCAGTTTAAAAAACTTTCGTCCTCGAAAGTGATCTAAAGTAGAAACAACCAAAACCATAGCGCCACCTTTCAATGGATCTGTACATCCACTATTTATTGGATAGCAACACACAATGAGCCGCAAGGGTTCCACATATGTGCAACATAAGCATACAACATATTGTAAATGCATCAATAAAAAACACAACAGGAATTCATCAAGGAACCAATCATTGCAATTACTCCAAACATGGTCATGTATGCAAGATACAATCAATATATAATT
>JBBMEG010065671.1:0-13933 GCA_037832605.1 Cyclanthera cordifolia
TAGGCATCAGAGGCCCTGTGGCTCACACCACACCGGTGTGCCCTAAATTTGCTTTTTTGCAGGCCCTTTCGTCCTCAACTAAATAAATCTTATTGTGGATAATCCGTTGACCATTTTTCGGCATCAACAGTTGGCGCCGTCTGTGGGGACAAGAGTGTTCTACCTAAAACGCTAAATATCCAAACCATTTTCCTGCGAAAAATGTCGAATATCGAAAACGGACACCACCACGGTGTCGACGACGAATCGGACGTCGAGCATGCTCCGAGGTGAATTACCTCTAGAGAACAGAACATTGGTAGTTCTGAGCAATTTCCTTTTTGATCAAGAACCCCTAATTTCATTCAATCTCCATCTTCTTTCTTTTTTTTTCTTTTTTTTTTTTTATTTCAGTTGTACGTTTAGAAATATCTCCATCTTCGTTTGGATTGTGCTTCTTCTTTGAATCGTCGATAGATATTTCGTCATTTCGTGATAATACCCTTATTATATACATATGTCTAATCACTAATATTCAATAAACTTTTATGTTTCTTTTTATTATCATTTTCAAAATGAGTAAGTTTTGATCTTTGTTCCTCCCCCAGACTTACCACAACTGTCAGTTGGTATTGCTCATGTATTATAACATTTACAATCCAATCTGAATTGTATTACTATTATATTTATATGAATCAGCGTATTATTATCATAATTATCTATGTATTATTATCGTTAGCATGTTAGTGGGTTACAATATTAAATTGGTATTTTTAACCTTGGTTTTGGTATAGCATAATAAAATAATTGTAATACAATATCAACGATTAGTATTATATATGTAACAAAAATATATTATTACAGTATTGTATCGGTATTATATAGGTATTTTTCATCTCTTATATAATAAAAACTTAATGTTGCCGACTCTAATATTAGGATTTTTTGAGAAATTTTAGCATCAAATCAAGGACATCATTGAACATTCATGGATGGGGCATTAAACAACAATCAGTGGCGGCAATGGAGCTTCTGGATGATAGCGACCACGAAGATTTCGACAGTTGTGGCAATCTTCTCCTGTCGTCCATGTCCATCTTCTCCGGTCATTTGAGACCATCTTCTCCGATCGTTCGCCGTCATCTTCTTCGGTCGCTCGAAACAGAATGGTTGCACACAACAAAAAGACCTCGAAAAGATATTCCAAGAATGATTTTGTATAACGTCGCTGTAGTATGAAAGGAAAACGTCAATGACCTTCGATTTACCGCAAACAATACCGTCGGAAACCTAGAAAATACGGTGGAAGAGATGCAAAACCAAAGTACCAAAGTTTTTTTTCGGCCGAGAAACAGAAACACAAAATAGTGGATGAGATAAAGATTTGCAATTGATTTTGTTTCTTTCCAAAAATCAAATGTCATAAATATAATAAAGAAAAACAAAAATTTTGGGTGTGAGATTTTAGGGGAAATGAAATTATTAATAGTAAATGTATTCAAACTTTTCATATATAACAAAAGGTATTATAGTACATCAACAAACACTTTAATACACATTAAAAGCTCATTTGAATATAAATGTATGCAATTTTTTTTTAAGAATTTGACAGAAATGTAATAATTTTATTCTATTTGAATATGTATGCAAAGATCCCTTTTCAAAATCATGGGATGAAAGTTTATATTTTTAAATCAGTTATATATATAATATTTTTTATTCTCTCATTTATTAGATATCATATTTTAAAAATAGATCTTTAATTTAAAATTTTGTTTTTTAATTATAAATTAACTGTTATTTTATAACTAATTTTGTATTTTAAAAACAAGTTTGATGGTAATTTAATAATTAACTTTAAAATTTAATTTAATAATCAATTTCATATTTGATAGTAATTTCATAATCAATTTCGTAAAACAAGCGATTATAAGATTTCTCTTTATTTGGTTGTTCATAGTTACAACGCGCTACATAATACTTAATTTTTTAAAGCTTATTTTCCAAAAAATAAAATGATTCATTTCTTTTAAACTTTTTTCTTCTAAATAATTTTATTCATTTCCCCCAACTTTTTCATTTAAATTTGATTTTTTTTTTTTTTTTTTTTGTTATTTTAGTATATATAATTTTCCCTTCTTTACTCTCATTCATTTGTATATTGAAAGTTTTAAATAAAAAATGTTTTGTAATTTTTAATTAACTATAATTTCATAATACAATTCACATAATGTTAAATTAATGTTAATTTCATAATAAATTTCGTATTTTAAAAATATGTTGTATAAATTAAATTTAAATGCAAGTAGTACATATTTTATTTCAATTATCTAAATAAATTTTAAATATTTATTAATTTATATTGTCAATATTGTTTTATATTTTAATAAAAAATCGTGAATAAATAAATAAACTAGTTACTATTATTAAAAAAAAAAAAAAAAAAAAAAAAAAAAAAAAAAGAAAAAAACTTCAACAATAATAGTAATTTGAAATTTGAAATAATAAAAAGAATTTATTTTTTTTATTTAAATATATTCATATATGTCACATCATAAAAAATCAACAAACATTTTTCACAACTCCTCCATAATCACTCTTCATCCAAACAAAATATTAATAATCACTATATCTAATCACTTTACCAAAACTCTTAACCAAACGGTTATTAACAATTACTCAAAATAATTACTCTTTAAATTCCCAAACAAACACCCCCTAACGTTTTGAATAATTTATCACATGTTTGAAATCATAATTGAAGTGCAATCTTTTTTTTAAATGTAACAATAGTTTGGAGTAGTCCTTGGTTGGGTGACTTCCTATGAATTTTTCTATGATGCATGTGAGTGGGGACAAAACATGCTGAAATGACTCGTATTGGTCTGTTGGCCTGGGCCGAAAAAAGTTACATTCAGATTCCAAGACCTCATCCAAAACCTGGACCACAAGCGTTACAAAGCACTTGCAACAGGAACTCACTCCTATAAGGGTGTCAGCTGAAATTGGAGGGGAAATACGAAGGAGAAGGGGAAACCGCGAGAGAGAGGGGACCAAAACAAACTAGAGAGATAAGAAGGAAATAGGACTTAAAAGTTAGCATTTGCTATTTGGTCCCACAATTTGATGATTACCCCACCAAATAACTCCTTGTTTGTAAACTGCCCCCTCAAATTTTTATAATTCCAAGTAAAAGCTCATGCTTACCAAAACTCTAATTTAAACCCTTAGGTTTGAATAAAACCAAATAAGGTCTCTAAGCTTTCTTTGAATTGAAACCCAACAATTCTTTTAAAGGGATTAAGTGATTGGATCTCGGTTTGGCCCAAATAGGTGGTTTGTCACATGCTTTTCAAGGAGTTTGTTAGTTTTCAGAAAGTTGGTGACCTTGGTAGGTTGCAAGCATAATTAAGTTCTACCTTTGGCTACATTCGAATCCCTTAGTTTTTTTTTTTTTTTAATTTGGGCTATGGAATGTTTACTTGTCCTTATTGTAGGTTGAGCTCGTAATGTGTTTGCTGCTTCTTTAGGCTTAGGGAGTTGCCCGATGTACAATTTTGGCGTAGCCAAGAGAGTAAGGGACTCTTTTCGTGTTTTGTTTAATACTCGAATTTAGACTTATCATATGATGCTTGTATGCTGAATATGTTCTAGGTTGTGATGCATGCCTACACCTTGAATGCCTTTCTTAACATTGTATAACGTGTATGTATGGTGATAGATCTTAGAAACACATTGCATGTTTTCTTTGCTTCATTGGAACTGAATCATGTAGCATGTATAGTGGATAGATTCGAGGAACCTTTTGCTTGCTTTTCTTGTTTGGTCATGTCTGAAACCTGTATCTGACACATTTATGCTTAGTTATGCTTAATTACATGTACAAACATGTTATTGACTGTTTAGCTAAATTTAGTGAATGTTGATATATGCATGAACTGTACCCTAGTTCCTTAATAGGCATTAAGTTGTTAGCTTGGATGCTTTGTATGTCTTATGCCAGTTCTCGTGTTTTATGTATTGTGGCTCGAGTGTTAAACGATCTTGAAATGTCTGCATAGGTACTTGACATAATTTTTCATGGGATCTATTGCATGCATGATGATTTTGTTGTGTGAATTGAGTCACATTCCTTCTTAAAGTGAGCATGCAGGCCATACGCCCTACGCACGTCTCCTCTCCGCTATAGGGTGGTTGCAATAGATTATATGGTCTATTGTTGCGTGACATAGAACGACCCATATGGGTGTAGGGTTGGACGCAGCCAACATCTCTCTAATGGATAGGTGTTACTGCTGTAAGAGGTCGCACACGTTATTAGGGCGATGATCGCTACATCGATCCAAAGTGTGATGAGATTGACCATATGGTCGATAGTCTACACTCAAGAACTTAGCATCGGTCGGGGACCTGGTCGTCTATACGTGTAACTTAGTTGAGTGATCTAAGATGCATAGGGTGTGATAGTGGGAATCAGGCACCAGTCGAATATCCCTTATCGCTTGTGTTAGAGGGGGAACTTGCTAGGCAGTGAGCAGTTGAATTTGCTAAGGCATAAATGAGTGTCACACTAGTAGGTTGGATCACTCTCAACTCGGCACCATGCGTGGTACCTTATGTGTTTAGGTTGACCCACCGTGTCAGAGAGACCCGAGATAGTCTGGGCGACTATAGTGGATAGCTCATGCGTCTAAGCGATCTGGCTACCTGGGAGAGTTCATGTAGTGAATTTTTGGGTCTCACTACATTGGTCATTGTGACTCTTCCACGATTACAGTCAATGCCATCAAGCTCAGCGACACTTGTACCTGGGAGTTGGGACACGTTTTCTTTCGTTGTGCATGTTATTCAAGACTTATTAATATTTATGGTTGATTTCTCTCTATATGTTGTGTGCATCCCGTGCAAGGTTTCTTACTGAGTTCTTAAAGAATCGCCCTTCATTTTATGTTGGGTTGTGGATTCAAACCACAGTTGCAAGTGTGCACCAGAATGGATGACTGAGGTAGTTAGAGATAGACCGCAGGGATGCGTCTATTGTGCCTAGTCTTTTATGTCGTTTGTTTATAGTCTTATTGTATTTCTTTCTGCACGAATTGTTGTAATAACTTAGCATTGAACTATTTAACTTTGAAACTGAGATCTCGAGATCCATGTTTTTAACTGTTTGACTGCATAGATAGGACACTCATTATGATTTACACTGCATGATCGTTTTAAACGAATTTCGAAATGTCCAAGTTCTATTGTACTCTTTTTTCTTTCCCATATTTTAAGGAAAACTCTACCTAAATTTTTAATAACATTTTCCATACAATAGTAACCTCCCTAATATAACCCAACTGTTATGAACGAGGTTGTTACACAATGATTTTAGAGATCTTAAAAATTGTCTAAATTGTTATTATAATAAATCACCTACAACAAAAGCATAAAAATAACTAAAAATTTGTTAACCAAAATGAAAACCAACTATCACACAACACGCAAGGCAACACGACAACAACATTAAATGAACACTAATCATAATAGAGTTTTTTTTCATATTATTATTATCTTCTATAACCTCACTTTTTCTATTTCAAATAGCGTGTATTTTTTGAAATGAAAGAATTGGCCCGAATGAAAAAAAAAAAAACTCATGTATTATAAATACGTTATTTCTTTTTCCATTAAAAATAACACTTATAAATGAAAAAGACGTGTAAAGTTGTTACAAAATAGAGGGGGTAATGAAGTTGTTAATATATATTCTTGCTTTGTGTTTATAATTTCAAAGTTAGCATAATTTAATTGGTATTAGTGATTATTAACCTCCGCACAATATTTGTGATTCGAGTCACCCACGTAAATCAAACCGCTTTAATTAATAATACAAACATTAAAATTTTCTTCTGCAATTAAATGTGATTTTGAAAACAAAATTTTTAACATTTTCTTAAGCTTGACCATTGAATAAAGCTGAGCTTGGTTTAACATATACTTTAGTGCCAAAAGTATAATTTTCAAACTAAGTTTTCATTCAGTTTTCGAACTAAGTTTTCATTCAGATTTTGTTAGGATTGGTGTATTTGTTGAATTAAAAAAAAAAAAGTTTAAAACATTAAAAGTTTAAAAGTATTTTATAAGAGGTCTTCTTTATATGAAAGAAAAAAAAAATCACTCTTGTTCGGTTTTGACAATAATATTAGAAAATAAATTTTTTTCACATCGGAAAGATGTAAAGATGATAAAAGGAAGCATGAGGTATTGGATTCTAGGCATAAATGTCAGAAGCACTTCAAATTTGGTAAGCTAACTTTGGTTAAATTTATTTTGTATTCTCTTGTAGAGAGTGAGGCAAAAGGTGTGAGTAGTATAAGTTTTGAAAAGAGTGTTTATGTAATTGGGGTCCGGAAGAGCATTCAGTGTGATTGTAGCAATTTTTCACATAGAGGACATTTTTTATGTACGTGGTTTTTTCTCATGTTTTGGAGTTTTTCCACGTAAATAGTAGTGTTCTATTTTGTTGTTTTTCTTTTAATTTCTCAGTTATTTTTTGCTTATTCCTACGATAAATTGGGAAGATTTTTCCCAAGTGGTATCAGAGTTTTATGTTCATATTTTTTGTGAATTTCTCGGTATGCTCTGTGGTTATAGCTTTGCCTGAGCTTCCACATCAAAAAAGAATTCTTAAAATAAACTACAGCTGGATATTGTGAAAAGTGTTGTTTGCTATTTGCTAAAAGTGAAGCAGATATGTCAACATTTACGAGTGCGATGAAGATTGATATGGAGAAATTTGATGAAAGGATGATTGGCGGCTTATAACAAGTACAAGTTTGAGATGTGTTAATGCAATTAAATTATACATGGATTTGAAGAGAAGACTAAGATGTGGTGCTTCTAGAATAAAAAGATTAAGTGATAATGATGATCCAGTAGGGTTTAATGGTGGTTCCATCAGAGGTTCTAAAAAGTCAAGTAATCAAGAGAAGAAGAAAGAATTTGTGCAGAAGAAATGCTACTGGGAATATGGACAAACTGGTTATAT
Source organism: Cyclanthera cordifolia (assembly GCA_037832605.1). NCBI lineage: Eukaryota > Viridiplantae > Streptophyta > Magnoliopsida > Cucurbitales > Cucurbitaceae > Cyclanthera > Cyclanthera cordifolia. The sequence goes on from JBBMEG010065671.1 coordinate 7,013, forward strand.
GAAAGGAAACTATCCTAATAGAGCAAGTTTGTCAAAGAGCTCGGGTTCGGATGCTGACGTGGTCTCTCTTGCTAGAGGAGATGGTGACTCACTCTAAAGAAAGAAATCATTGTTATGGTATGTTCGCTTTGCCATGATGAAAGATGCTATGTCAGTGGTTTCACAATTTTGAACACGGTTATTGACTTGACGGTTATGGAAGCCGTGTGGTAGAAGTTATGTTAGTTGCTGAAGAACTTCCAAGTAAGCCAAATAGGTGGCAGTTGCGCCATAAATTTCAACAAGGTGTATCAACATGTGACGAAGAAGAAAAATCTTGAAATGTAAATTCCAAGTGGTCTACTTTTATAGTAGATAAGTTGGGTATAATTCTTAGAGTTGGGGATTATGATTATCGGTGAAGACAACGTTGCAGCAGTAGATGTAGATTCTTCAAATATCTCGCCAAGGTAGAATTTGTTAGGTTTTAGCAATATATTAGAAGAGAAATTCTCCCACATCGAAAAGAAGTAAAGAATTTGAGCATGGGGCCTTAGATTCAAGACATTGCAGTCAAAAGCACTTTAAGCTTGGTAAGCTGACTTTAGTTAAACAATGTGTGAGTAGTATAAATTTTTTGAAGAGTGTTTGTATGTGATTGGGATTGGGGGAGAGAATTTTGTGTGATTGTAGCAATTTTTTCACAAAGTGCAAGTTCTTTCTATTCCTAGTTTTTTCTTAGGTTTTAGAGAGAATCTTGGAGTTTTTCCACAAAGGCAACTTCTCGGTCGTCACTGGAGTTCAAGCTCAGTCTAGAAGGGGCTACGAGGAAGAAGGTGAGCATGGTTTGCATTATGAAAAGTGACATGGGACAAGTATCAAAAAGAAGCATAGAAAGTTTGTAATTTTGTGCACCTCGAAGACTGGGCTACGCTTTATTTGATAACAACTATCAAAATTTGGATGGTGGACTAGCTTGAGCTTGCTAATTGGGTCCTCGGGCTTCATAAGTTCGAGCAAACAGGGTTGGATTAGATCGGTTCGTCTTTTTATCAATATGTTTTTTTAGCTTGGTTGGTCGATCCAAGTGGCTTTTCGTCGTTTGCCCTGACTTTTTATGTTTCCTTTTACTTTATGGTCAGTTCTTTTTTTCATGAGTCTTGTTGGTGCCGAGTCTTGTTGTATATCCGATTGTGTCGTGTTTTTTTTTGTAATGTGATAATCTATTGTTTAGAAAATTTCAAGTGTCGTTGTAAGTTCTTTTGTTGGGATAGTTTAGTCAGGTTTTTTCAATTATTTTGAAATTGGTTGATGAAGGATCTCAAGGTTGATGTTTAGATGGGTCTTCCCGGGATAAGGATAGGTCCGTCTTGAGTCTTTCCTCTCTCGATTTAACTTTGGTGGAGTCATGAACCTAAGTAGTTTTCATGTTTCAAGGATTATCTCCGAAAATCATTAGAAAATCTATTACTTTTGTGATAACTATGGTTTGACCTTCCTTTGAATCTTCGTATTTCTTGGATTGTAATTAAGAGTCGGAAACCACTTTGTGTCAACATCGTCCATGGGTTCTTTAGCTTTCAAATTTCAGTTGGTCGGTCACTCTCTGAAATATGGTTTGGGGCCTTTGTTATCCCTAGAAGTTGTCATGGTTAGATAGAGGTTGCTCCTCCTATGAGAGTTTAAGTTGTCAGTTGGACGGTTGTTATTTAAGTTTAATGACTTCTTCTTCTTCTTCTTCTTCTTCTTCTTCTTCTTCTTCCTCCTCCTCTTCTTCTTTGGACATACTATTCTCACGAAAAAATTATAAATGTAATCAAATTTTAAAATATTGGTATATATTGTTATTAATACTATATTACTATATTATATTAAAAATCTATGTAATAATATTCGTTGAAACAATAATTACTTTTTTTTTTTTTTTTGAAGCGACTATATTTAATATAATTTTTAGATCTCACTAGTTTGGTAGGTTTTTTTTTTTTATAGAATAAATTTAATAAAAAGAAAAAAAAACAGTGTTTAGCTTTATTTATTTCAGAATCATTTTGTGCTTAACTTGTTTGTTGAAAACACTTTACCTGACGTGAAGATTTCGTCTAAATAAATTCCTTTAAAAATGCCTCTTTATTTTATTTTATTTTTTTGAAGAAATAATAATAATAATAATAATAATAAAAACTGTGCTATTTTCAAAACTCCTTTAAAAATACTCGATTCCTGAATCCGTATTTTCCGTTAAATAATTAAATGCTGATGCACTTCTTTCCGGAATTTTTTTTTTTCTTTTTTTCTTTTTACTGTAGAAAATTCGGAAGACTCCGAATTCGTGTCATATAAAAGTTTAAATTATTATTATTCTAATCTTCTATTCATCTATTTAAAAAAATTTATTCATAAATTTGATAACAAAATTTTGGAAATTTATAGTAAATGAGCTATTATCTCAAAATAATTATATATGTATACAAAATTTAAAGTAAGTTTGGATAATGTATTATAAAAAAAAAAAAAAAAAAAAGCTTTTATTAATATCGTTTTTTTTTTTTTGAAAGTATATTTTATAGATTTGAATAATTTGGTAAGTTTTCTCCCAAATTATTTTTCGGGTATTTAGTATGGATATTCAAGTAGGGAATAATTATTACATTTTCATCCCAAATTAATTTTAATTGCAAAGATATTCAAATGAATTTTTATACATAAATGAATTTAATTCCAATCACCATTTTACCATTAATTACCTTATATGGTATTTTTTGATTTTATAATTTTCGAAATTCTAATCTAATTTTATTTTATTTTTTCATTGAATGCTGTTTTTATTGCATTTATTTTGTTCTTATCTATGTGAATTTTTTTTCGTTTCAAGATGAATTTCTAATTTCCTTTTAATTTGATTTGAACAAAAACCTCAATCTTCTTTTTTATTTATGTGTTTTTTTCCTTGCATAATCTATTTTCTTTTGGTTTCGTGGACGTTGATAAGTAATGTGTAAAATTTCGTTGATAATACCCGTAATAAATGTTGTATTATGAGAATTATTTCCATTACTCTTTTTTATTTTCGTTATCTCAACTATCTGTGTTTCGTACTGACTACGTTCGTTATATGAACCGTCTGCGATTACTTTTTGTTCTGTTTGTCATGAATATTCAGTAAATTTATTTGTTATCTTGTTCTGTTCGTTTTTTGGCAGTAATATCCTATTTATACGTATGTCTTCTTTCTAATATTCATTAAATTTTATATGTTTCCTTTGTCTTTTTCATAATACCATAATACAACCTAATCAATACTGTTGCATTAATCAATACTGTTTGCATTAATCAATACAAAAATTTTATGCGATTACTTTGAAAGACATTATAATTAATAATATCATAATACTACATAATCAATACTGTTGCATTAAACTATGTACGGAAAAATCGTCAGAATTTTCGTCGGCGGCTTCTGCTTTCCTCGCTGTACAGAATCGGCTGAATTAAATACCCTGCGACGTGTGGATGGTAGTTTCTACCATTTTATGGAAAATATTTTTGTGGTTTTTAAAATGTCTTTAATGGTAGTAAATTGAAAATAAGCCCAAATAGGTATTTATATAAAATTCTACTATTAAATGCTGAAAATTGCATATTGAATATGCTTGCAATAAAATTGGTTTTTTGGCAGAAATGTAAAAAGTATTCTCTAGATGACTATGATATAAACTAGCAAAAAAAAGCTTGGAGTAGTTTGGTATGAGTTTTCAGTTTTATTTTCTTTATTTTATTTGTAATTTTCTATCATGTCTAGTTAGTTTTTTTAACTCTAGTTTAAGGGTTGTTTTTATTCAATTGCAGTGTTGTGAGACTTTGGATAAAATTAAATATTTGTTTTGATTTCAAGGATTATTTGTTTTTTGTTTTTATTTGTAGTTGATTTTTTTTAAAAAAAAAAAATTGACGTCTTAGTTTATTATCAATTGATTGTACATTATTTTGTGATAATTTATTATTTCGAATGATTATTAAATTGTAGAAATTGTGATTGTGGCTTTATAGATCTTATGGAAACAAATAAACAAAATTAATTGGTAGATATCGGTTAATTATTTTTGGTTTAGTCATTCTCACTAATTTTAATGCTATTATTTAATTGATATGAAATGATATCGTGTTAAATTGATTGAATAATAAGATTTGGTTTTGAGGCTAATTACTTATTTGGCTTTTCCAAATAGGTACGAGTACTAATTTCTTGAATTCGAGAAAAATAAATTAATTGTGTTAGCCTATGATCAATATTAATTACAAAATAAAATCTTGAATTGGAAATTTTCATAAATTGTTTGTTTTATTTATTTTTTATCTTTTTAGTTAGATTTTAATCTATGATGCCAAAATTTCTATTTTATTTGTTTTCAACATTGAGAAATTAATCCATAACTTCTTTGGGATTCGACCTGGTTCGACTATTTGAAAGTTAGAAGGTCAGTAATTTATTTTGGCAGGCTTCGACAACCCGACCAAATTTGGCGTCGTTGCTGGGGAGCTATTTTAGTTTCCCATTGTTTTATTTATTTAGTTTATTATTATTTTTTTTAGTTTATGAGTCGTTTTTCTCACATTATTGAATTGCAGTTTTATCCAGAAATCGAGAGGATTGCACGTAGAATAAGGAAGAACACCAAAGAAATAAAGGGTCGTCTTTACAAAGAAGTCAATATAGCTAAAATTAAAGAAGAGATGTCGAATAATAGAGAGGAGAAAACTCTTAAATAATTGGCAGCACCTGATTTAAATCAACGACCTTTGTGCATTACATTCCCCAATATTGCAAATGATTTTGAACTAAAATTAGATTTAATTCATTTACTTCCTTCTTTTCGTGGATGTGCAGATCCGTCATAAACACTTGAAATAATTTCGTATTGTATGTTATGGAATGAAACCACATGGAGTCACTGAGGACCAAATCAATTTGCGAGCTTTTTCTATTTCATTAAAGGACCAAGAGAAAGATTGGTTATATTACCTACCTTCTAGTTCTATCACAACATGGAATCAAATTAGAGGCTATTCGTGAAAAATTTCTAGCATCTCGAGCTGCAAACAACATAAAAGAGATTTATGACATAACAAAAACAATGGCAGAGACATTATATGAATATTAGGAGAGATTCAATAGATTATGTGCTAGTTTTCTTCCCATCAAATTTATGATCAACTTCTAATCCAATACTTTTATGAGAGACTATTGCCAACAGATAGAAGCATGATTGATGCAGCTAGTGGTGGAGCATTAGTAAACAAGACTCCTGTAGAAGCGAAGCAATTAATTTCAAACATGGCAGAAAATTCCCAACAATATGGTGGTGAAGCTATTCATTAAGTTAAAGAGGTAAATGAACTAAAAAAATAAAAATTTTGAATTAACAGCTTTGGTTCATCAAATAGCTTCAGGAAAATCACAGGTAACAATATGGTGTGGAATATACTCACTTCCATGACATAGTACAATATCATGTTCTCAACTACAATTTGTTTTTTCAAGAAGACAATACAATTTGTGGATTTTCAAGCGAAAATCTAAGGAAAGTACGATTCATATTCTAATCACTGCAATCCGGGTTTGAGAGATCACCAAAATTTGAGCTATGGAATCAAGGGAAATTTAGACAACCTTGAACTTCCACACAAGTTTAAGCTTCAAACTTAAGTACGTCTTTAGATAATATGTTTAAAATTTTAATGATAATGCTAATCAATTTCAGCAAAACAGTCTCCAATTTAAAAAAGACACATTTCAATTTCAAAAAGAAGCACTTCAGTTTCAAAAGGAGATGAGGATTGAGATGCATAATTTATGCAATCAAATTACTCAATTAGCTACATCAAGTAGTAGAGTAGAAGCTCAAAATTCTAGAAAGTTGCCTTCATAACCAGTGGTAAATCCAAGAGAAAATTGTAATGCAATTATTCTAAGAAGTGGGAAAGAGGTTTCTTGAAAAGCAACCTCAACTAAGGAGAAATAACTAAGGAAGAAAAAAGAAGATGAAATTCCTTCTAAAGTACCAAATGAGGTAAGTTTAGATCCTTCATTAGCTCTTCCTTCACATTTTTCACTACCTCCCTTTTCTAACAGGTTAGGAATACCAAAAGAATAAGAACATGGAAAGAAGATCTTTTATACCTTTAGAAAGGTTGAGATCAACATTTCATTACTAGATTTAGTCAAACAAATTCCCAGATATGCTAAAACTTTGAAGGAATTGTGCACGAGAAAAAGGAAGACAAAAGAAAATGAGAAACTTGTTGCAAGTAAGAACATGTTAGCTATTTTATAGAAAAATATGCCAGAAAAGTGTAAGGATCTAGGTAATAAGAAGATTGAGTAGGTCCTGCTAGATTCAGGAGCTTTAACTAATATCATGCAATTTTCTATTTATCAACAATTGAAATTAAATGACTTGCAATAAACTGGTGTGGTGATTCAATTAGCCAATCATTCTTATATACATCATCTTGTGGTTATTGAAGATGTTTTGATTCAAGTTAATGAAACTCATATTTCTTGTTGATTTTTTACATCATAGAAACAGGTAATAATTCACCATCTTCATCAATCTTGTTAGGAAGTCCATTTATGAAAATATCTAAGACAAAAATTGATGTGAATAGGGGTACCTTTTACGTAGTATTTGATGGAGAAATTGTCCAATTTGATATTTTTGATGCCATGAAATTTACTTTAGTTTGGATCCGTAAGAAAATAGAAAAGCAGGAAGATAGGCAAAGGGGAATTGGGAATCGATCTAGAGATGCCGGTGCCATTCAACTAGCTGCCGTTATTCTTAACTTAAACAGAAGCAGACGAGATACAACAATAAGATAGACCACCGAAAGTCAGTACCACCACTGCTACTCAAAAGAGTACAGCTAGCGCCTCGAACT
>JBBMEG010065704.1:0-13931 GCA_037832605.1 Cyclanthera cordifolia
AAGTCTATTTAGCTTCATGATTCAAAAATTTTAAAATATTATGAAACCTAGGTATTTAATATTTTAATGCACATCGGAAACAATGTTTCACTCTGAAAACTTTTGTTGTAGATCATTAATGATTTTACAGCGTATGGACACCTTTGTGGGTGTACTGTAAAACGGCATCATGCATGATCAATATGTGGAGAAAAAAATATCATCCAATTATTTACCTAAAGGTTAAAAGATGTTATATCACGGACATGAAAGACATCTACCTGTCAAGAAATCATATAAAAGATAAAAGAAAGCATTTAATAAAGAACAATAATAGAGATTAGACCTTCAACTATTGAGTTGTGAAGAGATTCTTGCCCAAATAAGTACTCTTCAATTTTCTTACAACAATAACCCATAAAAGACTAGCTCGTGAACTCTTATTAGAAGAAGAAATTTATCTTTTTTAATTGAAGTATTGGAAACATTTTTTAGTGTGACATTGTTTAAATGTCATGCACATTGAGAAAAATGTGTGTGAATTTTGTTGCAACCCTACTTGATATTCCTAGTTAAAGCAAAAGATGGATTAAAAACTCGTCTATACTTGGTTGAATCGAACATCATACTAAGTTATCCTTAAAATATGGGAGAGGAAAGGATATTCTTTCCTTCATCATATTACACATTAGTAAGGAATGTGAAATTGAGTTTGTGTAAAACAATATATGAGATTGAAGTTCCCAAATGTTATCATCCAAAATATGCAAATTAGTGTCTCTTACTAATTTGATACTTTACGGGTTTAAATCGCATGACCAAAATGTTTTGATACAATAACTGCTTTTTGTAGCTATTAGTGGTATTTTGCCTAAACATGTGAGAAATGTGATCAGTTTTTCTCTGTTTCTTATTTAATGTTACATGTAGTAAGTTGATCAACTCAACTAAGCTGAAGAAACCACTAGATGATGTAATTGTCACTTTATGTTTATTAGAGAAGTATTTTTCACACAAAAAATTCACAATAATGGTACACGTAGAAGTGCATTTGTAAGAGATAAATAACTTTGTGGACCAAGTTTATTTAAAGTGAATGTATCATTTTGAAAGGTATATGAAAGTTTTGAAATGTTGTGTTCGTAATAGAAATCAACCGTAGGGATGCATTAAAGAAATTTATATTCTGGGAGAGTCTAGAGTTTTGTTTTTGAATTTTTTAAATCTGTTGCGTTGCGATCATCAAGCAGAATGACAGATCTAAATTTGGATCAATTATTATTTCTGCCTATTATAAAAAACCAGATCAAGATTTGCTTCATCAAGCTTATCTATATCTCCTTCATAACGTATATTATAAGCTTTCATATGTAGATCAACACATGAAAATGTTATCTAAATCAAATCTGAATATGTCTAAAAATAAAAAGAAGCTTCAAGATGAACGTAATCGCAAATTCAACACTTGGTTACGTTATCGTGTTGGACTCGCTTTAGAAATTTAAAACAATTCTATATTATCTACTTTAAGGTGGATATCACATAGACCACGTTCAGAACTTACCACTTATATTGGTTACATTGTTAATGGTATTTGATATCATTTAAAGGAGTGTAAGAATAAAAATATGCTAAAACAGTGGAATTATGTTAACAACTTAAACTTTGCAAGTTTCTAGCTCTAAGGATAATAATCCAATCATGTGAGACATGACTTTTATGGCGTACTGCAAGAAATCTGCGAGCTTTATTATCATAGTTTTATAATCATCTTATTCAAATATGATTGGGTGAACAACAACTGTAGACTTAACATAGACGACATCGAGATCTATAACTATAAACCTTAATCACATATGACATAAATTCGACTCCTTCATTTTTGTCATATAACCCAAAGAAGTGTTCTACATAAAATATTCATTTTACCTATGTTGGTCTGTGAATTTAACGCCTTCACAGCAGAAGAATACATTGATGGTGTAATTGATATTTCCTATGAATGTGAATACGGGTTCATAGAAACATTATCTAATAATGTTGATGATGACTAATCCACTTATATTAGAAGTGATTGTGTGAGTTTATGGATTAATGAATAGATTAGTATTTTCATTTAGCAGTGATTCATTTGCATTTATTTTGTATATACATTCAACTTTTCGTCTTTTCCATCTTTTGTATCTTTAACATATTTTCTTTGTGGTGTAGATTGATATCTTGTCAAATTTGCTTCATATTTAACATGAGCACACTTATACATAAATGATAAGATAGATATCAAGTCCTTGTGAACCTTTGAATGTATAGATTTTGTCAATTTTTTAATGTATACATTATATCGATTTTTGAATTTATATATAGCAAATACTTTTGTGTTCATTTAAATGTATAATTCAACGGAAATGTCTCATTCTTAAATATTATATGCATTTGAATACGTGTATAGAGGAAAGAATTTTTGTATATATGTATTGAAGTTTTTGGAATCATGTTATATATACTACCGAAATTTTCTTTACTAAGAGTGTTCTTAAAATCTTTTGGCTGAATATTTTCTTAAATGTTCTAAGTTTCTTTGCATTTTTTTTCCACGAAGTGTTCTTAAATTTCTCTTTTGCACTTTGTTTTCTTAAAATCTAATGTCGCGAATTTTTTTTTAAGTGTTCAAAGTTTCTTTGCACTTTTTTTTATTTGCATTTAGTGTCTTAAAGTTCTATTTGCACTTTATTTTCATTGTAAGTTTTTTTTTTCTTTAATCTAATGCCTAATATATGCTTAAGTGTTCAAAGTTTCTTTGCACCAATACTTTGTTGTCGGTTAGAAACTAAGTGTATTGAGCAATACTTTTCAACTTAGTCTTCATCAAAAAATAAGTGTGCTTGCATTTTTCATATACTAGTAAAATTGCACTTTTATATCATGCACAATTAATCATAGGTCACCAATTTTTTTTTTTTTAATATTGAAGTTGATTTTTAATTACGAGCACTTTTATTATCAAGCAAATGAAAGCCCATCAGTAAATATTAATAATCACGGGTTATGCCCATTATTGAAAAGCAACGATGAGAAACTAAAATATGTCTATCAATGAAAATTTAAAAATGACAGATTAGTAAAGTTCAAATGTTTATATCATTGGTCAGCAAGGCCTGTCATTGATAATATATAGTGTCGGGCCTTCTTAATATGTCATTCAAGACAATCAATGACGAACATTGCCCAATATTTAAAATGTCGTTCATCAATCCTTTTAATGTGTCTGACATCTCTTTCCCTAAGACGTAGGTCAATGTCTTATATCTTTTTCTCCAAATTCTTGTTGTAAGGATCCGACCCAAACTAGGGCCTATTTTAGGACTTACTCCTATCTGCATTTACAAATTCAACAAGAGACATCGAAATATTACCTCATTTATTGAAAATCAAAAGAAAACGAGTAAATCGATAAAAACTGTTTCAAGGTACCCTTTTAAACATGAAAAATTCATAAACTAAATAAATACATAACGGACATGTCTCAGGATTAAATAGTTCGTGCGGAAGTAAAACAATATAAGCATTAAAACTCCCTAGTCTAATGCATATTATTAAAGTAACACTATCCCATGGCCTCGTCAATTCCAGCTCCGCCATCTAGTCCTACTCATGAATACCTGTGGAATTCCACAATAGAAAGTGTGAGCTTTTACACTCAATAAGGGTCAGAGCAAAGGACCTCATGAGACACATATAAGAACAGACATCATGGAAATCAAGTAAGCAGAAAATAGCTTCACAAATAGCTTAACAACTGGGTTAGAAGACCTCCATACCCTTCTTTGAGTCCCTGGACTCTGGTTTATCAAAACATGTAAGTGTTTCTCCTCGTCGAGTCTTTAACTCTAGGTAAATAATCGTTCAAGTCCGCACTAGGACGATCGCTAGTTACAAATTCAAATCCCTAGGTCGATCGCTTATTATAAACACAGGTCCGCTAGAACGATCACTTCTTACATACGTTCATATTCAGGAATTACATATAGTCTAGCATTCACATCCTAATTCATAACGTCAAAGAAGATGAACAATCACATTGCACATTATCATTACACGTTCATAATTAATAGATACAACGAGTTTTACATACTCGACCGATTTCACGACAATATATATATACGCTAACTAATATAATACACATCATCGTGACAAAAAAATTGAACGAACGAGATAATCAGGGGCAACTACCCTAATACGTGCTCATATTACCACAACTGCTCAAATACTAGGTAACAATTCCCCTACCTCGGCTAAAAGCTGCTAAATTTAACCCTCGAAATGTGCTATTGAAATCCTCTAGAACTTATCCATAAAAAAAAGATAATACAGGACAAACGTGTCAGAAACTGCACCTAAAATCTTCAAAAATGGACTCGGGACATAGGGTTTACCTTATAGTCTAAATTTGGATTTTCCATCACCAAAGTGTGGCAACGGCGCGTAAAGCTGGAGTCTTCGGCACGTGAAACAGCAATGCAACTAGGCTCGGGAGCAAGATCGGGGAACGCTAGCAGCAACGGAATGGTCAAAGCTGGCTCGGTAGGCGTGTGCAGCTAGGCTCGGTAATGCATCAAGTTCAGTGAGCGCGATTTAGTCTGAGGCTAGGGTTCCTGGGCGGCGGCCGAGATACGACGCGACACGCGTCCTCCTCTCAATAGCGAATGAGAACAACAGCAACAATTGATCTCGGGCGGTGGTGCATGCTGACAAGATAGGACTCTGTTGCGCACGCTGATTGGTCGAAGTTGACACCTGTCAGCTTCCAATTAGGGAGACGCTGACGAACGGGAAGCAGCAGCGGCTAACGTACCTGTGCATGACGCGTGGCAAGAAATGGCTAGCCACCAAGCTGACGGCAACGACTGCACTGAAAACAACACTAACAATGCTGAAAACTTTGATCAATTTGCCCCCTTTTCACTTAAATTTACCTTTCTACCCTTCTCTGGAAAGGTTCATCAAGATCAATTAAGGGCAAATTCATTCAAATCAACCCTTTAGGATATTTTGGAAAACCAAAATGTACCTAATTTACACGGGATGAAAGCTTGAGTTGTTACACGTGTTGTGCACATTTGAGTACATCATATTTCGTGATATACAATTTTCTAAAAAATTTGTGCATCACTAATTTTCTCACTTCAATAGAAACAAATTTATCTTGTTTCACTCTTTCATCTTTTTCTCTTTGTTCAATAAACATTGAGATTTCTGTTTTTGTTTTTGCTTCTACAATATTTCATTTCATATTTCTTTCTTATTCCCAACACAAACAAAAGTAAGGGAATCCATGAATCATAACATAAAATCTTAAATAAAGTAAGCAAAACCTAACATGCCTTCAAATTGTGCGTGCAAAAAGATTAACTAAACCTTTAAATAAATTTAATCCCATGGGTCTCATAGCTATCTCCAGCTTACTCGATCATCCATCCATATAAGTAGTATATGTGGCAATTCACAATGAAAACGGTGAGTTATGAAAGCTTAGTAAAGATTCTTAGACTCGAGGTAATGACATGTACTAGCCAGAAATATCAACAAACATGCATATCATAACAAAATCAAATGGTCTATAAAACCAAGTTAAGGGGTGCCAAGTCATGAACATTATTCTAGGGTAATTTTAGGTAACCTACTCTTAGTCTAAATGCCATAAACCCAAGACCAAAACTCCAGAAGGGACCACACATCTCTAGAGCAATCTTGGATAGCCTACTTGTGGTTGATGGATCTTAGAAGTAAAGAACCTTGTCACTCAGGAATGGTAAATCTCAATAGGTCTTGTACTTGTTGTGAGAGTTGATCTTGCAAGCTCATCAAATGCCGCAAATCCAACCACATACCTTGAAGGCTCTCTAGTTTACTAATAAAAAAAAACCTTACAGGGCCAAGAGTGATCAACCATTTAACTTAACCTTCTATTCATTATGATCAACATAATTAATCCATGTGTTTGAAATCATCAAACTCAATTTCTAAAAAAACAGTGTGCAAACAAGTATAAATTAGATTGGGGACCAATGGACCGGTATGTTGAAAGCTATAACAATCTAGAATCCAATCCCGATTCGTTAACACCAGGCTTATTCCACCAAAAGCCTAAGTTGAACTCTTTCGTACTATAGGACAACTTACGTTCATGGATATAATCGGTAATTTACCATGTGACCTTCACGAACTTGCGTAATCAACAGTTAGAACAAGCGATTGTTCTATCCTTGTGGTTACTTCTTTCTTCTTAAGCGCAGATTCTTCTAATAAACAAGTTGTTTATAATTCCACTATAAGTCAATATCCTCTTGGATCATTGAGAGGCAGGTATTTTAGGTGCAAGCTCAAGAATCAGTTCTTAAGAAAACAACTCTACTTCTTTCTTAATATTAAGAACGGCACAAATTCTTTCTTATGACGTTAAGTTCCTAATCACTCACTACAGCAATCTCCAACATGTGAGGAAAATTGACCCAACTCTGCTTTGCTTATTTCACCTCGCGCACATCAAAGGGACACTTTCATAAAGCGGAAGTTAATAATTCATTAGGATTAAGATCACATCGACACACGATTATCATAGCTGAAGTAATTGAGACAAGTCTATAACAAAATTACTAGATCGATAACAATACTTTTAGTCAGGTCTTATGCAAAAATTTTCGTTTACATAGGCATCGCCCACTAATATGTCTTTGCATGAACAACTAAGATCAGGTTTCAAAAACCATTGTAAAACGAACGATACCAACAATGTCATCAAGTCTTAGGCGCCCTGGCTTAGTTCATATACTAAAGATGTTTTAGGTTACTCACTTAAAATTGGATCCACTTGTATGTTCAACACACTTGTCCAAGTGTACAACCAAATAACTATGGGTGTATCGCCATTAAATCAATTAATGCGATAAGGCTGAATGACATTTTTATATAAAATGCACAATAAATGAAAATAATAGTAATTATTAATAATCGAAATTAGTACATTAAATGCTTGTTCTTTAAATACAAACTACTAAGCATTTATGGTACAATCCTTAACACATAGATCATGCTATGACACACATACACCTTAATACAATCAATTAAACTACGTACGTAAGTTACTTGACTACTATGCACGCCTCATATTTAAAGAACAAACATTTAATGTTAAATTTTGGTTATTAATAATAGTTAATATTTTCGATAAATGTGCATTTAATATTCATTCAGCCTTATCACATTAATTGGATTAATGTTGATACATCCATGGTTATTTAGATGTATACTTGGACAAGTATGTGAGACATACAAGTGGATCTAGCTACAAATTAATAACCTTAAACGTCTATAGTATATGGACTTAAGTTAGGGCGCCTAAGTCCTGGTAACACTGTTGGTGCAACCCAGTTTGCAAGAGTTGCAAACGACTTGATTTTAGAGACCATTTAGACATTAAGATAACAAAATCTCATGTAAACAAATAAAAAAATGTGACATGATTTTAGTTCAGAAACGGAGAATATTCATTTAGCCTATCAATTGATGAGGTCAATTCAAATGGGGGTCAAAATACTGAAACAATTGTTCACTTGTTATGTTGGGAACTTACAATCTATCTTCTTTGTAGTGCTCCATGGTTGTGCATAGAGAGCAAATCATTGATGTTAAATGCAATCTCTAAACCAAACAACTAGAAAATGACGTAGAAGTCTACTTAGCTTCATTATTTGACAATTTGAAAATGTTATAAAATCTAGGTATTTAATATTTTGATGCACATCGACAACTATGTTTCACTCTAAAATTTTTTTTTTTTTGTGGACCATTAATGATTTTACAGCATAAGGAAACCTTTGTGGGTGTACTGTAAATGACATCATACATGATCAATGTGTGGAGAAAAAACACGATTCAATTATTTACCTAAAGGTAAGAAGATGTTATATCACCAACATCAAAGACATCTACCTATCAAGAAAATCATATAAAAGATAAACGAAAGCATCCAATAAAGAACAAGAATAAAGATTAGCCCCTAAATTATTGAGTTGTGAGGAGATTCTTGAACAATTAAGTACTTTCCAATTTTCTTACAATAAGAACCCATAAAAGACTAGCATGTAAACACTTATTAGAAGAAGAAATTTATCCTTTTTTATTGAAGTATTGGAAACATTTTTTAGTGTGACATTGTTTGAATGGCATGCACATAGATAAGAACGTATATGTGAATATTATTGCCTCCCTACTTGATATTCCTAATAAAGTAAAAGATGGATTAAAAACTCATCTATACTTGGTTAAATTCAACGTCATATCTAAGTTAGCCTCAATATATGGAAGAGGAAAGGATATTCTTTTCTTCAGACATTGTGCACATTAACAAGGAATGTGAAATTGAGTTTCTGTAAAAACAGTATCTAAGATTAAAGTGCCTAAATGTTATCATCCAAACTATGTAAATTAGCGTTTCTTATTAATTTGAAACTTTACAGGTTTAAATAGCATAACCTAAGTGTTTTGATACAACAACTGCATCATGTAGCTATTTGTGATATTTTTCCTAAACGCGTGGGAAATGTGATTAGCTCGTCTTTGTTTCTTCTTCAATGCTACATGTAGTAAGTTGACAGATTCAGCTAAGCTGATGGAATCGCAACATGATGTAGTTGTCATTTTATGTTTGTTAGAGAAGTATTTTTCACCAATATTTTTCACAATAATGATACACATTGTAGTGCATCTTGGAAAAGATAAATAATTATGTGTACCAGTTTATTTGATGTGAATTGATCATTTTGAAAGGTATATGAAAGTTTTGAAATGTTATGTTCGTAATAGAAATCAATCATAGAGATGCATTAAAGAAATTTATATTGTGAAAGAATCTATATAGTTTTGTTCTGAATTTTTATTATGAGTTAAATCTATTGCATTGCGATCATCAAACAAAATGATGCTCTAAATTTGGATCAATTATTATTTCTGCGAATTATAAAAAACCAGCTCAGGAAATGCTTCATCAAGCTTATCTCTATTTCCTTCATAACGTATATTATGAGCTTCCATATGTAGATCAACATATGAAAATGTTGTCTAAATCAAATATGAATATGTGTAAAAATAAAAAGTAGCTTCAAGATGAACATAGCTGCAAATTCAACACTTGGTTACGTTATTGGGTTAGACTTGCTTTAGAAATTTAAAACAATTCTATATTATCTACGCTAAGGTGGATATCACATAGACCATGCTTATAAGTTACCCACTTATAATGGTTACATGGTATTTGATATCATATAAAGGAGTGTAAAAATAAGAACATGCAAAATAGTGGAATTATGCTAACAACTCAAACTTTGCAAGTTTCTAGCTCTAAGGAAAAAAATTCAATCATGTGAGAAATGACTTTTATGGAGTACTAAAAATAAACTCTTGCGACGCGCGGTTGCAACTGAACATTGCTTTGATAGCACGTAAGTCACTCGACTACTGCAAACACCTCTGAAACTCATGAAACCATCAATGAAGCTTAGGCTCGATCAAATAATTAGGCATGGCGTAAACAAACCTGGTCAGCAAAAAGAGACAGCTTAGTTAGATCTTTCACGACTCGGTCAGACAATAAGGTGGCTTGGCTTTTGGCTTCATCATCGTGAACAACAACCAGGGGTCAACGGTAGGTAACTGTTAAGATTGTGCTCTAAAGGCCAAGTAGTTTGTATTTAAAGAACAAGCATTTAATGTTAGACATTTAATGTTAAATTTTGGTTATTAATAACAGTTATTATTTACGATAAATGCACATTTAATATTCAAACGTCATTCAACCTTATTCACATTAATTGGATTAATGTTGATATCTCCATAGTTATTTGGATGTATGCTTGGACAAGTATGTGAGACAAACAAGTTGAACTAGCTCCAAGTTAATAACATTAAACGTCTATACTAAATGGACTAAGGCTATGGCGTCTAAGTCTTGGTAACACTGTTGGTGCCGACCACTCAGGGACCAGAAGTTTTATGATCGAGCTGGTAATTCTGTTATAGATTCGCACTAGCTACTTCGCTAAGGATGATCGTATGTTGATGTGATCTCAATCCTGAGTGGATTGTGAACTCCTACTTTATGAAAGTGTCCTATGATGTGCATGGGTGAGACCAGCTAACAACGTTGAGTCAATAAGCGTCTCACAATGGAGATTGTCGTAGTGAGTGGCTGAAAATGCAACCTCACAAGAAGAAATTAACGTCTTTCCTAATATTGAGAAAGAAGTAGAGTTGTTCCATTTAGAATTGATTCTGATGCTTTAACAAAGTAATACAACCTCTCATTGGCCTGAGAGGACATTTGTTTATAGTGTAATAATAAAAAAAACTTTTTCATTAGATGAATCATTAGTGCTTAAGGGGAAGATGTAATCATAGAGATAGAACATGCATTTTAACCCAACTTTGAGTTACGAACAAGCTCGTGAAAAATCTCATTGTTGAATTTTGTTGGATTGCTATGACAACCCTAGTAAGGGTGAATAGGGTTTTTAAAATATTTTTTCAATATTCTCAAGAAAACAAAATGTCAAATTTTTGTAATAAATTAAAATGTGTGATTACTAAAATAAATATCAAGATAAATAAAAATTATGAGAACCAAATTTTATCTAACACAATAATGATCAATAATTAAATTGAGCATAAATACTCTAAAAATATTGAATTATAGAAGATGAAACGATAATGTTTAATGTGGTTCGATCAAACTCGACCTACTTCTTCACCCTAGCGCCTCTCTAGCTTTTAATTTTTTCTTGGTTGTTTCTTCTGATTTGAGTCCAACTGTTATACCATTCTTTTTACAAGTTCAAGAGTAAACTGCATCCTTTCCACGGTCAGGATCAAACCATTACAATAGTTGGAATTTTGTTAAGGAACACACTAACTATCTGAATAGAGTGGATAGACAATTTTTTCTGTTATTAACAAATCCTCACTACACAAATGTCTCTCTCAAGAACAAGATGGAAAAACAAAGTTGAAGAACTTTAGAAAGAGCAACAATAAGGGGCTTTTGAGTTTTGGAGGATTGAAAATCTCAAATATATGTTGTGTATTTTTATGAAGAATGTGAGATTTATATAGGGAGTACAGAATAAAAATATTGCTTTAATTTGTCAATTGAATTTGGTAACTTTTTGAACGGTGGTATTAAAAGACATAATATGAAATGAATATTAATTATATTTCAAATCTACAATGGTAACTTTTTGAATTGAAATTTTTATTTAAATTTGAAAATATATTTTGAAGTAAAAAAATTAAAATTGATTAAGTTTCAAATCTCATAACATAAACTAATTACTTTAAAATTAGAATTTTGAATTTAAAAATTAATTTTAAAGGAAATAATAAGTTTCAAATCTCACCTGGTAAGTTTAGAATTTGAATTTGAATTTAAATCAATTTGAAAGAAAATAATAAATACTAAGTATGTTTCAAATCTCACACGGTAGCTTTAGAATTTGAATTTGAATTCGAAAATCAATTTGAAGATTATTGATTTTATTTAATAATTATAATTTTATTTAATTTTAAAATCAATCAAAAGTATGTCATGTGTCACTCATCCAAGACTCCGCATGTAAATCATTAAATCATATACGATGTTGACTCAGCTGCCAAATGACCATCTCGAGCATTCCACATTTAATATTGTTTTTTACCATAACTTCTTCGTTTTAGCTCTGATTTGAGTAATTTAAATTGCATTGGAATCCTTGTTTCGAACACTACATTATGAACTAATTAATGAATAATTAATTTAGGGTAAAATAGACATTTTGACACATTTGTGAATTACAAACAAGCTCGTGAAAGATCATACGATAGATGACCATTATATCCGTGGATACTAACTTGTTCTATAGTGCGATTGAAATCAACACATGCCTTTAATGGAATAAGATTGTTGTTAACGAATAGGGATTGGATCCCAAGTCATTGTAGTTTTCAACTTGGTCCATCGGTCCCCGAGCTAGCTTATTATTGGATAATTATTAAATGGAGAATATTAATTAATATTTTGGACAAACGAATTGGATTTATAAATATTGAACAATTGTTAAGGTAGAGAATTAATAAAATTGATATATTAGTAGTAGGGATTTATTTATATAATAATATATTGGATACATTATAGTTTTGAAATTTATTGGATAAATATCAAATAAATAAATATATGGGTTATATTGTTGAAATTCAAAATTCCCTCCGCATAAAGTAGGGATGAAGATTTCGATCTCTCTAAGGGAGGGAGTGAAATTTGAATTCCCTATTTTGAATTGGTAATGAAAAATCTTTGATTTTTACAATATGTTTTATTATTGGATATCTAAATATATTATATTTTACTAATGGTAAGATTCACTTTTCTACTTTTCTACTATAAATAAATAGAAGGTGTGAGAGGTTTTCATTCTCATTCACTTAGTTGAGAGTAACTCAATTCTCAAGTAGAGAAACTCTTTTTAAAATTGATTCATCTTTTTCCTCCTAACTAAAAGTTCTAAGCTCTCTTCTCTAAAGGCTTCTCACCAAGCACTCAGTGTAGCATTGCAAATAATATAGCCTAGAAGATGACTAATTCAGACGCGTCATACACCGTAAGTCTTTATGCTTTATCAACAACAATCAATCACCTAGGGATTGTATGTTGATTAATTTATCAATAATTAATTAGATTAATTATTATTTAAACATTTGTAGTTACACTCACGCTTCCACTATGTTAATTGCATGCTCCTACCCACAATTTCCAACAACAACTGTCAAGGTGTGGCTTCACTCGCCTCACATTTCTTCGCTTCATCGAGCCTTGACATTCGTCTGTTGAACCCAAGTGCGAGCGTTTAGTAGTGTAATAGTAGTTTAAGTCAATTCAGGGATCTGAAATAGGGATCTCTTATGTGTGTTTTTTTTTTATTTGATTGTTGATAGTCAATAGTTCTAGTGTGAATTTAACTGTACGATGTTTTGTATGTGTAGGCTGCTAGAGAATATTTACATTCGGGGAAAGCCACAAAGAGTCGTCACACCAACAAGTGAGGGAATTCTAACTTTGAATTCCTTGATGTGAATGATTGCCATTGCCAATTAAGGTAATAATAATAAGTTAAATGAGAGTTGGTCTATTGGTTTAGGGTTCATGTATAAGTGTGATATGTCGTACATGTTGTGATGTTAATTGCTCACAAGCAAATATTGAAATCATGTAAATGGAAGGAGATTGGTTATTGGAACAAGGGAATCAAAGTTTAGTAGGTTGCTTGATTTGTTTGTTGCATAGGAAAAAAACACGTGAGAGACTTCACGTTCAACTCTATGGGTTGTTTGTTTAACCCTTTATAGAGCCGTTAAAAATAAATTTTTATAATCACTATTTAAACACATCATACAAATGAGTTATCAGTACAATTTTTTTATAAATCTTTCAAAATAACTTCTCATTTCTAATCACTCAAAATAATAATTTCATAATTATTCATCCACCAAATGTCATGGTCGCTCTCTTCGACTCGTGCGGCGCCATGATCGCACACTCGTCATGGCCAGCCTTAGAGGGAAATTAAAGCCCCACACTCGGATCGCTCATACTTTGTGACACGTCGAGTCGTTAAGCGAGGTTCTCGAGGCCTTGCTAAGCTTTCATCGAATACGTAGCGAAAATATCTTGGTTATGCTTAATCGCACAGACATCCACTCGGCCCTCGGGATTCCAACGTGAGATGGCGGGTCGCCCCTCAGATATTGTGACAAGTCTGTCCCGTCCGACACTATCCCCGGATTTCCATTTCCGAAGCAAGATGTCCAAGATACTCATCTTGCAAGCGCTCGTCCACACCATGACACACGCATGTGCCATAGGGTAGCTC
>JBBMEG010065776.1:0-13921 GCA_037832605.1 Cyclanthera cordifolia
ATAATTATTAATTTAATTAATATGTCCAACATATTAATTAATATTCTCCATTTAATAATTATCCAATAATTATTAAATTAATTAATATGTCCAACATATTAATTAATATTCTCCATTTAATAATTATCCAATAATTATTAAATAAACATGTCTAACATATTATTAGTTGTAATTCTCCCAATAATTATCAACCTAATTTGACAACATATTTACAACTTAGAACTAAATAATTATCTCATAATTATATAATTAATTTATCTAATAAATTATTTTTTCCTCTTTAATATTTATACAATTAATATATCCAATATATTTATTAATTAAGTTTAAACTATAAAACTAATACTTCTATTAATTATGTCCCAGATAATTAATCCATGAATTTGAACTTCTCAAATTCATTCTCTAATGAAACAATGCACTAGCAGTTATAAGACAACCTGAACATCAGTGGACCTATAGGTTGTAAGCTACAATGACTTGGGATCTAATCCTTCTCGTTAACATCAGACTTATTCCACTAAAGTCTATGCTAAACTCTTTCGTGTTATAGGATAAGTTATTGTCCACATATATAATCGGTCATCTGTATTATGATCCTTCACGAGCTTGTTCGTAATTTATAGTTTGGTCAAAATATCCATTCTACCCCTATAATTACATCTTTCTTCTTAACCCCCATTAATTCTTCTAATGAATAAGTTATTTATAGTCACACTATAAACGAATAGTCTCTTGAGCGAATGAGAGGCAGGATCCCTTCGTTCAAGCCTATGAATCATTTCTTAAGGAAACAACTCTACTTCTTCCTCAATATTAGAGAAGACATGAATTCCTTTTTATGACCTTTCATTCACAGCTACTTATTACAACAATCCCCAACATGAGAGGCTTATCTACTCAATGTTGTTTTACTGGTCTCACATACCCATGCACATCAAATGACGCTTTCATAAGGTAGGAGTTCGCAACCCACTCAAGATTAAGATCACGTTGACATAAAATCATCCTTAGCAAAGTAGTTGATGCGAGTCTATAACGAAAATACTAGCTCAATCATAAAACTTTTGGTCTCGTCTTATGCAAAAACGATTTTTTTCCTAGGCGTGCTCACTCACATTTTCCACATGAACAACCTAGAACAAGTTGTTTGTAACTCTTGCAAAGCAGTGTTACTAAGACTTAGGCACCCTAGCCTTAGTCCATATAGTATTGACAATTTAGGTTATAAACTTGGAACTAGATTTGCTCATATGTCCTACATGCTTGTCCAAGTGTTCATCTAAATACCCAATGATATATCAACATTAATCTAATTAATGCAATAAGAATGAATGATATTTGAATATTAAAAGCAAAATTTATGGAAAATAATAACTCTTATTAATTATTGAAAATAATAATAAACGTCCAACATTAAATGCTTGTTCTTAAATATACAAACTGTTAAGTCTTTAGGGCACAACCCGTAACAATTTTTTGCCGAGATATTTTATCTTCAGTTATTATACGTTGTATGCTTCTAGTTGTAACTACAGAGAGCTCGTTGTAGTTCATTGTTGATTAAAGTGGAGATTTAAGTTCGGTCGATGGTTTTTTACTCTTCACATTGATTTTCTTATAGAAACACAAGATGAAGAATAAATGATTCATATATATAGTGTTTATCTCTAACAGGTGGTATCATACTAAGTTGGTTAAGTTTGATTAAAGGCCTTGTGTTAAATACGAAAAAGAGTCATAATGGTAGTAGAATGGTTCCATTAAACGACTTATATGATCAAGTTTGGAAAAGAAAGATGGAAGATATTTTATATGTGAATGACTTATAACTTTTGCTATTTAATGCAGGCAAAAATTAATGGTTGTGATATAAAGTAATAGTGGACAGAGTGTTGAGCTTTGGCATGAAAGACTCAGTCATATCAACATCTTTCTTGAGTAAATATAGTGTGTCTTTGAAGAGATGCAAACATTGTTTGGAAGGGAAAAAAATAAGAATTTCTTTTGAAGCATCATAACCTTCAAGAAAGCTAGAAGTACTTGATATTGTATATTCTAATATGTGTTGTTCTATGAAAAACTAAAACACTTAGAGATGCATTATATTTTGTGACGTTTATAGATGATTATTTGAGAAAAACATCGGTTTACACCTTTGAAGTCTAAAGATCAGTTGTTGCAAGTGTTTAAGAAGTTTCATGCCGTTGTTGAAAGAGAAACTGGTAAAAAGTTGAAATGCATCAGGATCGATAAAGAGGGAGAATATTGTCGACCTTTTGATGAGTATTTTCAAAAATCATTGTATCTGACAGCAAAAGATGCCTCCTAAGACTCCTCAGCTAAATGGCTTAGCTAAGAGGATGAACAAAACGTTGGTTGCAAGAGTGAAATGTTTGCTTTCACATTCATAGTTGGCCAAAATATTTTGGGGTGAAGCATTGAGTATAGTTGTACATGTTTTGAATCTCACACTATGTGTTCCCTTAGGATCTGAAGTCTCTAAAAGAATTTTGTCAAAGAAAGATATATCTTATAGTTATATACGTGTCTTTGGTTGTAAAGCTTTTTTTCATGTCCTGAAAGATGAGAGATCGAAGTTTGATGCAAAGACAAAACCATGTGTTTTTCTTGGCTATGCTTAAGATGAATTTGGATATAGGTTATATGATTCATTGAAGAAAAATTTTACTAGAAGTCGAAATGATGTGTTTGTTCAAGACCAAACCATACAAGACATTGAGAAAACAGATGAAGCAAAGTGTATACACAGTGATGATCTAATTGATTTAGATGAAGTACCTTTGGCCCCAACCTTCTACACAAACTGAGAATGAGATTTTGTATGATCATCTTGATAATTTAGATGATGTAGAAGGTCATGAACCAGTTGAGATAGATCATAATATTGAGGAACAGTTGTCAGAAATAGAAGCTTCTCTAGATGTTCTACTCAAAAGATTTGTTAGAGATCGACGTTTATCAACAAGGTATTCTACTAGTGATTATGTGTTATTGACTGATGGGAAGAACTTTAGAATTATGAAGAAGCTATAGAAGATGACCACTTAAGAGAGTGGATTGATGCAATGAAAGATGAGATGAAATCTTTGCATGAGAATCATACTTTTGAGCTTGTTAAATTGCCTAAATAGAAAACTGCATTAAAAAATAAGCAGGTTTATCGAGTGAAACAAGAAGAAAATATCTCAAGACCAGATTGGTGAAATTAGTTGTCAAATGGTTTAGTCAGAAGAAATGTATTGACTTTGATGAAATTTTTTCTTTAGTTGTTAAGATGTCTTCAATTCATGTAGTTTTGGGTTTAGCAGCTAACCTTGACTTAGAATTTAAGTAGATGGATGGGAAAACTGCATTTATTCATGGAAACTTAGAAAAAGAAATCTATATGAAATAGCCAAAAGGTTTTGAAGAGAAGGGTAAAGAGAAACTTGTGAGCAAGTTGAAGAAAAGTCTTTATGAGTTGATACATACACCGAGGAGTGGTACAAGAAGTTTGAGTCAGTTATGAGGAAGCAACACTACAAAAAGTCTACTTCTGATCATTGTGTTTTTATGAAAATTTTTCTGATGATGATTTTATTATTTTATTGCTTTCTGTTAATGGTATTTTGATTGTTGGCAGGAATGTTTCTAGAATACATATGTAAGAAACACTAAAGCAACTCCTTTGCCTTGAAGGATTTGGGGTTAGTAAAGAAAATTCTTGGAATTTAAATAGTTGGTGACAGGGCATCTAAAAAATTATATATGTCAAAGGAGCAATACATAGAGAAAGTGCTTGAAAGATTCAACATGGATAGCTAAAGCGGTTAAATTCCCCTCTCTCTAGTTATTTTAAATTGAGTAGTAAACAGTGTTCCTCTCGGGTAAAGAGAAGAAAGATATGAGAAGGGTTTTATATGTATTAGTAATTGGTTGTTTGATGTATGTCATGGCAAGTACTAGACCTGATATAGCTCAAGTTGTTGGTGTTTTTAGTTTTTTATGTCCAATCGAGGAAAACAACATTGGGAGGCAGTCAAGTGCATCATGAGATATTTGCAAGGCACTCGAGTTTGAAGCTCACCTTTAGATGGAAAGTCAAGATTGGGAGGCAGTTAAGTGCATCATGAGATATTTGCAAGGCACTCGAGTTTGAAGCTCACCTTTGGTAGTGGAAAACGATGCTTATAGCCATACTAATTCAAATATGGCAAGAGATCTAGATAATCAACGTTCTATTTTGGGTTATTTGATGACATTTGCAGGTGGTGCAGTGTCTTGGCAATCGAGATTACCGAAGTGTGTTGCATTTTCTACTACATAAGTATAGTATATAGCAGTAGTAGAAGCTTACAAAGAGATGTTGTTGATGAAGTAGTTTATATAGAAGATTGGCTTCAAAAAACAACATTATGTGATATCGTGTGATAACTATAGTTCTATTCATCTTGGTAAGAACTCAACATTTCATTCCTAAACTAAACTTATAAGTGGTGCTTGTGTGCAATTTTATGGAATGTTTATTTTGAGTGATAATTAATAGCTCGTTTTGATGAAGTTTTTTGTAGAGTGATTAGATAGAGTGATTATTAATATTTGGTTTGAATGAAGAGTGACTATGGAGGAGTTGTGAAAAGTGTGTTGAATTTTAAGATGTGACATTTATGAATATGTTTAAATAAAGAATAATATTTTTTATATTTTTTATTATTTAAAATTCCAAATTATTATTAATGTTGGAAGAGTTTTTTTGACCATAGTATCTCATTTATTTATTTATTCACGATTTTTATTAAAAAATAAAATAATATTGCCAATATAAATTAATAAATATTTAAATATTTATTTAGATAATTGAAAAAAAAAGTGTTTAAATTTAATTTTTAAAATACGAAATTGATTATGAAATTTACTTTAATTTAACATTACTAATCATATTTATAAAATGTGAGTTGCATTATAAATTTATCATTAATTACAAATTATAGAACATTTTTTTATTAAAACCTATTTTGAAAAATATAGATGAATGAGAATAAGAATTCTCAAAAAAAAAAAAAAAAAAAAGAGAATAAGAAGAAAAAAATATAAATACTAAAATGAAAAAAATTCAAATTTAAAAGATAAAGTTAGGAAAAATGAATAAAGTTATTTAGAAGGAAAAAAAGTTTAAAACAATTAGAATGATTTTTTTTTGAAAATTTAATGATTTTTTTTTTTGAAAAATAAGTCTTAAAAAACTGTATGTAGCGCATGTAACTACACCACGAGGCACTAAACAAAAACATAAATCATTCAATAATTTCTTGTTCATTTAAATTACAAAATTGATTATTAAGTCACCATCAAATATGAAATTGATTATCAAATTACCATCAAATTTATTTTTTTTGAACATGTTTTTAAAATAAGAAGTTACTAATAAAATTACAAAGAAAATTAAAAATTCTATGAAAAAAATATAACAAGACAATAAAAAATATTATATATAAGAAAATGTATATATAAGAACATAAATAAAAAGAAGAAAACGAAAAAATTAAGAGATAATTTTGTAATTTTAGTTTAAGTAGGTAGGTAAAAAAAAAACTTGCCACGTGGCGCCTAACATGTTCCCTAAACCTCGCACAATTACTCTAGAAGTCAAAAAAAGAAAGAAAAAAAAAGAAGGCAAAACAAATGCTCAAGTGCTCAAAACCAACCAGATAGGGGAAACAAACACCTTTGAGGATCACACGATAAAAGATGCTTTGAGTGGTGGTTTGTTTGAGCTTGAAAATATACCCAATGATCATAATGAATCATATATATTGACTAAGAATCTACCAAGAGAGAAGCTTAAGTTCTGTCGTTTCGCTACGAAAATGACAAGTTCCTCCACATAGTGAAAAGAAGGAGATTTATTGGGTTATTTTTCACATTTAAGTCCATTATGGCTTTTTATTTAAAAGGTCGACAACTAAATAGTGTTGAGTAGAGGAGAAAATTGGCAGCGAGAAAAAAAGTAGGGAAGAAAAAGGGTTTCACCTAGGTTCAGTTTTTTGGCATTTTCGAGATAACCAACTGTTGGATCGAGCCGAGATTTTGACAGTGTGTTTGGAACACAAGTGTATACAATGTGGACAGTGAACATAGATTTAAAGGTTTATGTAGCCATATTTTTTAGGATGATTCTGTTCCACAATTTGTGAGATCTTTCTATTTATTCTCTTTAGTTTAATGTTGTTTGTTGTCGAGATATTTTATCTTGAGTTATCATATGTTGTATGTCTCTATTTGTAACTAGAGAGAACTTCTTATAGCTCATTATTAATTATAGTGGAGATTTGACTTTGGTCCTTGATTTTGTACTCCTTGCATTGATAAGGTTTTTCTATATTAATTAAAATTCTTGTGTGTTGTGTTTGTTTATATATATTAATATGTGTGTGTGTGTATTATCTTTGCTGATTTTATTTTAGAAATACAAACGGATGAATAATTGATCCATAGATATGTGTTTAATCCTAACACTTCATTTTCATCCCACCCAGTTTAAGAGTAACCAATCTTTCAGAGAGAAACCCCTCTGAAAGCTGCAGAGATCTTTTTTTCCTCCTTCATAGTTAGACAATTGACAATATTTCAAGCTTCCTTTTCTAAAACCATCCCACCAAGTACTCAATAGTAGCAAAGAAGTTATAGCCTAAAGAGTGAAAGAGAACTAATAAGGTCGTCCAGGAAATAGTCGATCATACTCATCATAAAGACCCACCAAAATTAATCAGAGACATCAGTCAAATTAATGGTTAACAGCAACGTCAATCACCTAGGGTTAATAATGTAGATTAATCGGATTAATCTAAAAATGATTAAACGGTTGAATTATTTTTTATTATTCACACATTTTTCCTGTGTTTAATGCATGTTTCTACCCTATATTCCTACCCCTTCCGATGGCTAAGGACATGATGTAACATGCCGCCCATAACGATGTAAAGTTTATAGCCTGTTTAGGTAAGCTCTAATCATAGTGAAAGCCTGCTATGAGAGTGTAAAGACCTGACTTAAGATGAATAATAAATCCAAACCTTTACTCATGCATGTCCTATAATCATTTTGGAAAAAGTTGGAATTCCTTATTTTAACAAAACATGCATCTCTAACAATGAATTTAAAGCTTGCATAACAAAATCCATCATGAATTTTCTTCAATGATAAACAAGAAATATCTTTACACCAAAATATTTCGGGATCCTTTTTAAATATATTTCATTTGCAAGTAAATAAAAGACAGTGTATAAAATTAAAATGCGGAATTGTAAAGACCCAACCCAACTTTGAGTATAAAACTAAGTCTTTTACCCTAATGCATGAGTTTTCAACACTAAGATGACGTGGGCATGTCCCTAAAACAAATCATTCAAATAAAAGTTTTAACTGTCATTAAGTTTCAAAATCTCTAAAAATAGGTTATGGGTACCTGAGTAAAAATCCAAAACAGAACATCATTTAAGTACCAAAAGAATACACATGCCCTGAAATATGCTGAAAGAACATAAAGAAAATAAATGATCAAGAGTGCAGCGGTGCCCATGGTCAAATCCAGCTCGATCATCCATCTCGGTACAAACCTGCTATACCTGTGGAATTCCATAGTGGAAAGGGTGAGTTCGTGAAAACTCAATAAGGATCCCAAACTCGGGATCAGACATGAATAATCAAATAAGATATCATCAATAACAACAAGCGCAACGGTCTCAATAATCTATCTCAAATAAAGGGTTTATAGACCCAAACTTCAGTAAAACTTACATAATAGACAAGGTCCCCTATAAGACGGCGGTGTCAATGCACGCACCAAATCGTGTCTTGCCCCCTATGGGACGGCGGTGTCAACGCACGCACCAAAATCAAGTCTTGTCCCTTATGAGATGGCGGTGTAGGCTAGTTCGCTATGGAACATCTCGGCCTATTACGCACCTTATCTTATAACATCACCGAGCACATAACCAGATATAACCTATATGTTCAATTCTATCTCAAAGAAAAACCATGTAAAGGCCAACCCTCAAAATATTACAACACCACCAAATATGCAGCAAATCATATGAGCATCATCAAGTACCAATACACCATCACAATTTCATATAATCACATATATACATATAGTGGCACTTTCATTTCCATCTCAGATAGCCAGTACCAACCCAAGCATCACCAAATTATACAGATATCAATCAATCAAGTAATCATCACACCAGACATCATAATTCAATACATTCATGTATTAACCACAAGATCTCGAGTTGAGGATATGATTCCCTTACCTTAAGCGATCTCACGAGCGAGCTCCTACGCTCAAAGCCAACGTTCGGCGAAGGCTAGCTCACGATCGGAGTCCTAACAATTTAACCGATCAAAGATGGTCAAATCTGGTCAACAGCCAAAGGGGTCTTACAAAGCCATAAAAATAATTAATTTCTCAAAAAAAAAATAACTATTTCTCTTATAATAGATTTCAACACTAATTATATATATATGTATATATTTATTTATTTATTTATAATTTTAGGAAAAGAACCAGTTTCCACATTTACAATATGTTACTTCTAATACATTTTTAGCCAAAAATTACTAAGGGGTCCCACTTATATAAATTATTAGTCTAACATATATTTAACTAATTTACATTTTTAAAAAAATGCTACACTTGTCTCCATCATCGCTTCCTTCTCTTAAATTCAAAATCACACACCTCCTCTAAATCCATTTTTATTTTGATTTATAAGTTATAAATCTATTTTTAATAAATTCCAATAATAGTCCAAAGGGTCTCACCAATAATTATATTATGTTTATTTCTTTTTTTTTTTTTACTTTTAAAACCAAAAGGCCCCACATGCTCATCTTCTTCCCTCCCCCTTAGTTTCAAAACTTCAAAAGAAACTCCATTAATGGAGTTTACAACTATGGTGTTTCACTTCACAAAT
This sequence comes from Cyclanthera cordifolia, assembly GCA_037832605.1. NCBI lineage: Eukaryota > Viridiplantae > Streptophyta > Magnoliopsida > Cucurbitales > Cucurbitaceae > Cyclanthera > Cyclanthera cordifolia. Next base: position 8,979 of record JBBMEG010065776.1, read on the forward strand.
TAAATTAATTAATAGAGTAGCTCATAAAATAAAAAGGTTTGACCGGGAAAGACGCCACAACGATGCGAGCAAGCAGTACAACAGCCACGACCGGATCTGAATGACAGCGGCGTGGACGACTGCACCCACGACCTGCGCGCGGGGGAGGAGCGGTGCTGCTGCGGTGTTTCTGGCAGTTTCCTCGCGAACCCTCTCGGTCTCCGGCGACGGTGACGTCCGACGAGGCTAGATAGTTTTTGAACGGAAATGCAAGGAAGAAGAAGTGAGAGAGAAGGGAGAAAGAAAGCGTTGGGCGGCGTGAGTTTTAGGGAAGAGAGAGATAGAGAGAGAGGTTTTAGTTTAGGTCAAACTAATTAAAAAAATAATAATAATAAATAAAGAACAAGGGGTGTTTGTTTTGAGTGTCTATGAAAGTAGAGTTTCAAAATAGTGGATGTTTGGATGGGTTTAGGCTTAAACCTCATTAGAATTCCTCACGAACTTAAACCACTAACTAAAATTAATAAATTTTTCTTCCTTTCAATTAATAATAAACGTAGTAAAGATTTTAAAATCGTTCAGCTAGGGATTAAATCCAATTTTAATTAACAGTAAAATTTCGGATTGTTACAAGAATAATTTAAAATGACTCAAGACTGAGCCATGTTCATGGTCTATCTCCAGCCACCTCAGTTCAACCATCTGCTACCTGTACCTAAAACATTGTTTTAAGGAAAGGGTGAGTATTGAAAAAACTTAGTAATAACTCCCCTAAAGGAGTACAAAATACTAGAAATAACATATTAACTTGAGCAGCTAGCATGCAGTAGTAAACATAACATCCAGATATTAAACAACATCATCACCTCAACATTTCACAAAATTAATAGCATCATCACCTCAATAGAATAATCAAGAGAGCATAGCTCATAATATTGACCCATGCAAAAACAATAGGAACCTTGTCCTCTAAACTCAATTATATATTAATCTCATCAATTAGGTCTCAGACCCTTAGGTCAACCATAGAGAGCTACATCATCAACTCAGGGGGCTAAAACTTATCCTAACTACTCAAGGAAAGCATGCAAGCAGTACGAGTTCAAAGAAAGCTCTTGTCCTAAGCTCGATAGTCTCTACACATGTTGCACGCAGCTGTACACTGTGTTAGTAGAAGGCATAATCTCTAACTAACAATCCAGGTCTACATGTGCCTGACAAAAGCTAGTTACACCATTTGAAGCTTGTCCTGGTGGCCCTCACCATGCTACAACTCAGATCCAAGTGGATCGCACATCCGTTGAACTCATGTGAGTGATAGGCTTCCACCCCGATCATGGTTCCCAGTTTACCGTGTGCCTGAAACTAGGTTATAATAAGGGTAGCTTTTGCTCTCCCAGCCTCTAGATGATGATAAGCCTAATCATAAACTAAGAATGAAAACCCAGTTCCCAGTACATGCTCAACCTATCGTCACAGGCAAAACACATAAAGAGACTTCATACAATAACCTAGCATGGAATCAATAACATGTTGGCATAAGAATATATATGCAAGGCCTAAACACTATGCAACAGACCAAAACATGGGCCAAAACATCAAGCGATAAATTATGTACATGTCATCACAACACCTGAGTTCAAAATATCACAATACAAAATGAGGATATCATACACCATATCCACTAACATGCTTCCAAGTCATTAATATCATGGAACATTACATCCAGTATACACATCAAACAACCAAGCAATCAATTATTGAGTATGAGAACCACACAACTCCTAGAGGAAAGTCCTTACCTGATTAGTTGATACTGAACTGAACAATCTTCAGGTTCCAAAAGATTCACAATTTTAGTCATGATTACCTAATTATATCCAACTATCAATACACTAATCATTCAACCAATTCCCTCCTTAATCAAGCTAGTCAAACCCTCAAATATTTAATCGTTGAAACAAGCTTACCTATTTTGTACCACTAGTTGGCCAACAACTGATCACTCAATTCCTCTTTAAATCAATCAACCATAACATTAAGCATCTCCATAACATATTTCATAAATTAATAATGGAGCAACTTATTAATTGTTCCCTAAAAAAGAAATACCAACATTATAGGTTTCTCCCAACTTATTGTGTTATTTTAGTTGAATTATTTTAGCCCCTTTTTGTATGTAATTTAGTATACCTTAATATGGAGTTAAGGTTCTTAACCCAATTATTTCATTTACTCAACCACCTACTTGTTTAATAAATAGAACAACCAATTTCTCACAAACAATCCACAAATTGTTTTATTTAAATTAGCAACCAATAAGAACTAAATGTTAACCCATTTAATTTAGACAAAACAATACATTATGCTTTATTCACATTCCAGCAGCCCAATATTCCTCTTTACACAATTGTAGCCCATCTTTCTTAAATAAAGCCCAATATTCCTCTTTACACAATTGTAGCCCATCATTCTTAAATAAAATTCCAGTAGCCTATTAACAATTATTCTTCAACTCATTTATTTAAATGCAAAACTCAATCAAAGGTCCAATTCTTTTTGATAACTCTAAATGTGAATATCAGTCAACTGCAACATGAAATCAAGCAACTCAATCTCTCAAGTTAATTGAATATATTTATGATAGAATTCATAAATGTCTCAACATAAAATTTAACTAGATTCATAAATGTCCAAAAGAAAAGAAAACTCACACTGATTTGTCAGTCACAAAATTTACTTGGGTTCGGGTTAGGCAGATAGAGAAACTAAGTTTGAAAATGGGTTAAACAGGTCGTGTTCATGGGTCGCCATCTAACTCGAGTGACGTCCACGATCTTGGTGCGACTCAGTTAAGTAATGAGTGGGTTTCGTGTTCAGGTCTAGTTCGCGCTCTTGGTGGCGAGGCATTCTCCATGGCCCAGTGCTTGGTTCACGATTGGAGATTGCAACAACTTGTTTCTCAGCAACTTCGCGAGCTGGTTGACGAGTCCATCCTCCTGTTCCGTGAATGTGAAGGCTTGGGTCAACAATGGTTATGACGTTGCAAGATTAGACGGTGGCTGAAGCTTAACGAAGTGTTGTTTACGTGTAATGGAGGAATGAGACTTGAAGTTTGTGTACTTGAGGTTTAATGGTAGAAAAGATGAGACTTAAAAATAAAAAATATTTTTTATTTCTTTTATGAATAAGAAAGATTAAGTGGGAGAGGAAGATAAAGATTTGGAATGTGATTTATGACAAAAGTGGGAGAGAAGAGATTGATCCAATGGTCAAATATTAAAACAGTGGTTAATCCCTTCTCATTTCATCACCACAAGAATTGAACTTGCATTATATTCTAAATATTCCATATGACATATTATGGTTACAAGTCAATTATTTATTTAAACCCCTTAAACCATAAATTTAAAAAAAAAAACTTTATAATATACTATGAAACGACTCCTTAGCTGGCCTAGTAACAATAAGAAAAAAACATTAAATTATCGAAATAGTTATGAGATAAAAAGTAAAACCAGAAACGTGGGGCGTTACAGGGAGATACAGTAGCTTTAGCTAATAAGGGTGAACGAGCTATCATAGCCATTAATTAACTAGGGCTGATGGTGACTATTTTCAGCGTGCACCTTACGCAAGTATGTGGTTAGGCATATCGACCTAGACAACGACAATTTGCGTAGGCCTATACCTATCTGGTTTGTAGTAGCATACGGTTTATGAGTACACATTTTGGGCACTAAGAAGAAGGCTCTCTCAAGACAAGGACGTTAGTACATCATTCCTTGTTGTTGTTGTTTTCTAGAGCCATTGGTTGGGTCAGCACACTCGGGGCCCCTAAAGGGGAGCATATCGTACTTTCCGAGCCATGTAACGTACTTCATGTGCTAGTTTTTGGGTGAGTGTACTAGGGGCCTCAAAAGGGAGATATGTGCATGTCTTCGGGTTGTGTAACGTATCACATGACCTAGTTAGTATTGCATTGCATTGCATTTAGATCAGTTGAGCATGTCATTACGTGTTGGTGTAGCAAGACTTGTGTATATTGTACCATAGTTAGAGATTCTTACTATGTATATTTAAACTCAACATTATTATGGTTTTCCACCAAGTTAGCATGAAATTGAGGTTGATAGCTGAAAAGAAGTTGGCAAACTTCTTTTCAAAATTATTGGAAGTTACTATAGCTACTTGTTTAGTTGGATTATTTCCTTATTTGGACGTTATTTAAATTTATAGTGTAGTTATTGGGTAAAATTTTAATTATTCATTTGTTCCATATTCTCGCCAAAGGCTTATGTTGATGCCGAAAAATGGTCAACAGTTTATCCACAGTACTATTTGTTTAGCTGAGGACGAAAGGGCCTGCAAAAAAGATAGGTTTAGGGCACATCAGTGCGGTGTGAGCCATAGGGCCTCCGATGCCTAAGTTAGAAACGGAATTAAGGGAATAAGTAGAATACTAAGGGATAGCTCAAGGTACTTAGCTTAGGAATCGTCCCCTCAAAGGAAAGAATGAACTGACTCTTATAGCAGCCGGTCTTATAACCGCTGCGGCTCACTTATGGCGATGTAACGGTCGACCGTTTAGAAATGTCTGCCATTAAACTGGGTATGAATACCGGCATAACTCTTGGCCGTTACCCTTTAGAGGTGTAACAGTTTTGATTCTAGACTTGCTCGACTCCTCGGAGAGTCCTGACCTCCACGGTCGGCCCAATGGGGCCGACCTACTCGTTGAACGGGCGACGTCACGGGGTGCAACGCCTCCAAACATTACTTGGACTCGGTCGACTCTTCTGAGAGTCTTGACCTCCACGGTCCATCCACTCGGATGGACCTACTCATTGCTGAACCCGAGAAGGGAAGGCTGCAAGGGCCGACCCAGAGGGGGTCTTGGCCTTCCTTGGCCAACCAGCTGCAAGGGCCGACCCCGAGGGGGTCCTGGCCTTCCTTGGCCGACT
>JBBMEG010065818.1:0-13917 GCA_037832605.1 Cyclanthera cordifolia
CAGGTGCATCGGCGCTTAGGCAGGGTCTTAAAGCCCATGCCCTTTTGATTAAAAATGGATTAGTTGGCAGTTCAATTATTGGGACAAGTTTGGTTGATATGTACTTCAAATGTGGCAAGATCAAGCTTGCCCGCCAAGTGTTCGAGGAAATTACCGATAGAGATATTGTTGTTTGGGGATCATTGATTGCTGGTTTCGCTCACAATCGACTCCAAAGAGAAGCTTTGGAATATACGAGGAGGATGATAGAGGTTGGAACTAGACCGAATTCGGTCATACTCGCATCGATTCTTCCTGTTATTGGAGAAGTTTTGGCTAGGAGATTAGGCCAAGAAGTTCATGCTTATGTCATAAAGACAGAGCTATTCAAAGCAGATATTTATTCAATCTGCTTTGATTGATATGTATTGCAAATGCGGGGACATTGGTTCAGGAAGGTATAAGCGGATCCCTCATGTGGGACGGGTGAGTCTGAATTTGAGTCACCAGGCATTATTGATTCCGGAAGAAGGTTGTAAAGTGCTAATGATCAGTAGCTAAGTACTGCGCTGTGAGTAACCTCTTCAAAATAGGTTATAACAAGCTCTTAAAACTTCAGTACCCAAGAACGAAGACTTAAATTCATGTGCACTTGAGACACTACCACGACATAAAACATTGCCAAAATGTATGTGTGCAAAGGTAACGAGAAAAGAGAAGTATTGTATGTTCCGAAGGCAGTGGAAACCAGCTCTAAAGCTTCGGCACTAGGAGCTGCCCAAGGCCCTCCAGCGAAAAACTATCTCTCTTTCCACCCCTTCTGAAAGTTGGGGCATTCTACAAAGGGAGAAAGTTTACTCCTGGGCGTGAGGTAACATCCCACCATGACATCAGGATGTTGGCAGAAACGATACAGAGAAAGAAGGTCGATGGTGCTAAAGAGACCTTTGAAGCCGTATACACCCAGAGGTTGTGAACGTCAAAGAAGACGTTCCAAGTATTAAGAGTCAACTCCGCCGGAGCCAACCTAGTTATACTCAAAAACTCTTGGAGAGGCAGTATGAGGGGTAGCTAGACCCCCCTGTCGAACATGGTGGTGTATAGTGCCACCTCGCCAGCGGAAGCCGAAGAGTGATCTCCGATAGGATAAAGTATTTGACCCTAAGTTGATCCAAGTCTTGTTGAGTTAGTTCCGACTTGACCCGGATGGGACCCGGATCTTACCATCAAAGTCTTGCGCAGAGTCCTCTTGAAGAAGAGAAGGACGAGGGGTGGTACAGCTGTGTTTCAAGAGGAAGGATCCATGAGCATAAAGATAAAGATGTACTTGCCAAGGAGTAAGAAATTCCAAAAGAGGCGGTAAAAAAGCAAGTCTTTGAAAAAGAGCCTATGTAGCCTACAACTTAGAAATATGCTTAAACGAGCAAATCTTTGTAAAAATAGCCTAAGTATCCTAGAAATTTGAAAAAAATGTTGAAAGGAAGGAAAGTCTCTACAAAGAGAACCTAAGTAGCCTAAAAATTCAAAAAAAATATAGCCTAAAGTAGGTGAATCTCTACCAAGAGAACCTAACGAGCTTATTCGGTAAAAATTTTAAAGTGGTCGAACTCCACTGGGAGGGCCTACCTAGTAGGGAAAGTCAAAAAAAAAAGTACAAGACTCCCAAAAAGGTCATACATGGAACCTAAAAACTTCGGACATACATGCGTAGGAGTGAAAAATCAAAAAGTGCCTAAGTAAAGGGTGAGAGTTTCGAAAATACACCTACCTACTAGCATAAAGTCGGGAAAAAGAAGGGTACATACCGAAAAGTTGAAATCGAGCGGATGCTTTCCAAAAGTCCAAAGCGCGAAACAAGTCTTCTCCCACACTTTGGAAAAAAATCAGAAATTCAAGCCCAATGAGAGGCAATTTTTAGCCAAGGGGGTTAAAAAAGAAGGGTGGACTTTTGGAAAGGAAGTTTTATGGAAAAAATAAGCTATGGAAAATTCTTTAAGGATAAATATATTCCTTAAAAGAGAAAATAGCCTTTAGAATATATGAATATTATTTAGAAAAAGATATTCTTAGAAATAAGAATATGTATAATTATTCTTGAAGCAAATATTTTCCATAAGTTCAGAAGATTTTAACTTTTGAATATTTTTAGGAAAATATATTCTTAAAAACAAGAATATGGCCTAAGTAATTCTTGAAGTAACTTTTTCATAAGACATAAGCGATAACTTTTTGACATCCATAAAGTGTTGGAAAAATAAGCCACTAACTACTTTTCAAAATTCGATGACTTTGGAAGCCCGAAAATGAAGACTAGGGGTAATGTTGTAGCCTAAAATATCCCAAAATACTCAGACAGGGCCAGGGCCCCCGAGGGTCGGCCAAAGGATGCTGGAAGACCACAGGGGTCGGCCAAGGGAGGCCACAACCCCAGGGGGTCGTCCAAGTCCATCCCGACCCCTCGAGGGTTGGCCAAGAGAGACCACAACCCTCATGGGGTCGGCCAAGCCCATGCCGACCCCCTAAAGGTCGGCCAAGTCCATCCCGACCCCTTGGGGTAGACCAAGGGAGGCTACAACCCCTAGGGGGTTGGCCAAGGCCAATTTGGTCCCTCTAAGGTTCCGCTACAGAAGGTTTGACCTCTCGAAGGTCAACCGTGGAGGTCAGGACTCTCCCGAGAGTCAACCGAGTCCAAAGTAACCTCTAGGACCATTGTACCGTAAGGTCGCGGTGGCCGGAAGTTACAACGAGTAGGCCTAGATCCCTTGAGGATGGGTCATGGAGGTTAGGACTCTGTCAAGAATCGACCAAGTCCAAAGTAACCTGGCACTAGCCGAGAGTTACAACGAGTATGCCTAAATCCCTTGAGGATGGGTCGTGAAGGCTTGGACTCTCCCGAGAGTCGATCGAGTCCAAAGTAACCTGTCAGTAGCCGGGAATTACGACGAGTAGGCCTAGATCCCTTGAAGATGGGTTGTGGAGATCAGGACTCCCTTGAGAGTCGATTGAGTCCAAAGTAACCTCTAGGATCATTGTATTGTAGGACGGCAGAGGCCAAGAGTTATGACGAGTAGGTTTAGATCCCTTGAAGATGGGTGTAGAGGTTAGGACTCTCCCCAAGAGTCGATCGAGTCAAAAGTGAGTATTGGATCTGTCGATAATGACCAGGAGTTACGCCGAGAGGTCCAAACCCCCCCCCCCCCTTTAGGGGCGAGATGTGGAGGTGAGGATCCATAAGGGTTGACCGAGACCAAAGCTAACCTCTAAGGAGCTCGATCGAGTGGCCGACCCCAATAGGGTCGACCGTGGAGGATATGACTCTCACGTGGACAAGTTGACCAAGTCTATGTAACATATAGGAACGTCACACCAGTTAGATGCAGCTACCTGGAGTTACACCGAGAAGGTCGCACCCCCAAGGGGTCGGCCATGGAGGCAAGAACCTGCAAAGGTTGACTGAGTCAAAGTAACTCACAAGTCAAGACCGTGACACCTCAAAGGGTGACGGTCATGAGTTACGCTGATATTAATTTTCGGCTTAATGGCCTACGTTTCTAACGGCTGGCCATTAAGCCGCCATTAAGTGAGCTACAATGGTTACAAGACTGACTACTATAAGAAATTGTGAAGCTTCTCCATTCAAGGCAAGCTAATCTAAGCTGAACTACGCTAAGAACCCTTATAAGCCGTTTTAAGTCCCAAAAAGTACCTCTAAATTACTCTCATAAACTCTTTACTAACTTAGGCATCGAAAGCCTTGTGGCTCACACCACACCGGTGTGTTCTAATCTTTACCGTTGATCCGTTGACCATTTTTCGGCATCAATAAAACCCATGATCTTTTCGATTCATGCGTACACAATAATGTCGTAAAGTTTATAATGTTATGTATATATAGATGATAAAAAATCATATACATTAAATTTTTATTTTATCTAATAGCTTAATAAAATTATAAATTAAATATGAAATTACGTTTAATTAATAATGCACATAGGTAGACAAAAAAAAAGAAATAATTTTGAAACGATGAGTTATTTTTAGTGTTTAGAAATGAAAAATTATTTTGAGTAATTAGAAATGAAGAGTTATTTTGAGTAATTAGAAATGAAGAGTTATTTTGAGTGAATAGAAATGAGTAGTTATTTTGAGTTGTTAGAATAGCTCGTTTGGATATAGTTGTTAGAGAATTATTTGTAAATCCTCATTTAAAACACCCTCAAATCCTACACAAATCCTACATTCAAACACCCCTGAGGCTTTTAGAAAGAGAAAAAAAGAAATAGTGAATTTCTTAGGACAAATTATTCTCCCCACAAATGTGAGAATCTCTTAAATTTAACTTAAAGGGTTAAATGCAACATTTTTAAATTTTAGAGAATGTAATTCAAGAAGGTGTTCGCCTTCTTTTGTCGAACTCGAATGGGTCGAGGCTACAAAGGCTGACCCCTAGGGGGTCGAAGCCTTCCTTGGTCGACCTCTAGAGAGGTCGAACTTACTTGGCCGACACTCGGAGGGTCGGCATGGACTTGGGCGACACCTTGGGGGTTGTGGCCTCTATTTGGAGGACCCTAGAGGGTTGACATGGACTTGACTGACCCCTTGGGGGTCGTGGCACCATTTGGCCGACTTTCGAGGGTTAGCATGGACTTGACGACCCCTTATGGGTCGTGGCCTCCATTTGGCCGACCTCCTAGGGGTCTTGGCCTTCATTTGGCCGACCCTCGGGGGGTCGACATGGACTTGGCCGCCCTAAGTGGTCGGCATGCAGGACTTGGCCGACCCCCTACGGGTCTAGCTTCCATTTAGCTGGCCCTTGGGGCTCGACATGACTAAGCCGGCCCCTTGGGGGTCTTCGCCTCCACTTGGCTGACCCCTGAGCGGTCGGTGTTGGCTTGGCTGCCTCCCGGGGCGTCAGCATGGACTTGGCCGACCTTTAGGGGGGGTGGCCTCCATTTGGCCGACCCTTAGGGGGTCAACATTTGGCTTAGCTGACACTTAGTAGGGGTCCTAGCCTTGTCGAAGTATTTCGGGATATTTTAACCTATAACTTTACCTCCACTCTTCATTTTCTGACTTACTTTGTTGCCGAAATTTGAAGAGTATTTTGTTATTGAGAAGATTCTTTTTTTTTTCAGACTTACCATTTTTAGTCAATTTTCAAAATTTTGGCCAAGTAGGTTCGCCTTTTAGAGTTTCACCTTGTTTGGGCATTTTTTCAAAAATTGCGACTAAGTAGGCTCTCCTTTTAGAGTGTCACATTTTTAGGCATTCTTTGTAGAAATTTGGCCAAGTAGGTTTCCTTTGCAAAGACTCGCCACCTTTTGGCTCTTTTTCGCCAAGTACTCACTTCATTTTCAAAGATTCACTACCCTTTGGCTCATTTTCGCGAGGTGGATGTCACGGTCGCACTCTTCAACTCGTGTGGTGCCATGATCGCACATACGTCATGGCCAGCCTTAATGGGAAACTCAAGCCCCAAACTTGGATCGCCCATACTTTATGACACGTCGGGTCGTTAAGCGAGGTTCACCAGGCCTCGACTACGCTTCCATCGAATACGCAGTGAAAATATCTTGGTTTATGCTTAACTACGCATCCATTCGGCCAACGGGATTCCAATATGACATTGCAACACGCCCTTTAGACATCGTGGCGAGCCTCTATCCCGAAGGCAAGGGCACAATGTCGGCACACCCGTGCCGTCCGACACTGTCCCCGAATTTTAATTCCCGAAGAAGACGCCCAAGACACTCGTCTTGCAAGCGCTCGCCCACACCATGACACATGCATGTGCCACAGGGTAGCTCGCTTAGGCCACAGGGCCTAGGGATGATGGAGAGCTGACACCATGCCTCCCCCTATAGTACATTCTAGACCATTTTTCAGTTTTTCACCCATGCATGTCTTTTTGGCGAGGAATCAACACCAGCGTGGAGCATCCGTCCGATGTCCGATTGACATCAAACTTGGCGAGCCTTTCGTCAAAACTCCATCTCGAGCCTTGAAATCGTCAAGATGGCTCGGGGCCCATCGTGCCCCCACTGAGCCTTGACACTGACACCTTGACACCATCGTGACTTGCTGTCTGATGCATCCAGCTGACACTAATCAACACTCTACTTGGTGTGATGGATGATGTACCGTCCTCCTCGGTCACATCACGGCTTGTCAGGACGTGGGTCGTCAGAGCATATTGCACGACTCTGACAGTAGGCTCCACTTTTCAGAGACTCACTACACTTTGGCTTTTTTTGGCCAAGTAGGCTCCTTTTTCAGAGACTCGCTACCCTTTGGCTTTTTTCAGCAAGTAGGCTCCCGTTCAAAGACTTGTCACCCCTAAGCACCTTTTTGAAATTTCTGCAAAGTAAGCTCCTTTTTCAAAGACTTACTACATTTATGCGCCTTTTTAGAAATTTAGGCTAGGTAGGCCCTTTAGTGGAGACTCGCCTTCTTTAGGCTCTTTCTATAAACTTTAGGCTAATGAGACTCTCTTTGTAGAGACTTGTCCATTTTTTAGCGCTTTTTTAACTTAAAGGTTCCTTAGGCTCCTTTGTAGGGACTTGCCCGTTTTCAAGCACCTTTTCGAACTTTTGCTTCTTCACAGGCACATTCTTTGAAATTTCCTCATAGATTCCTCGTTTGACTATGAGGATGAAGTACGCCCCACCTTAGCCTCTTCTTCTCAAAAGAGGACTAGGCGTAAGGCCTTGGTAGCCGAGTCTGGGTCTGACGTAGGTGGCTTCCAACACATGGACCTTTTTCTTTGGAGTCTCCACTAAAAGCCTGCAAAAAAGCTTGCAAAATCGGACTCAGTACGTCAGACGAGTCTGCACTACGTTAGACCTGATCGACTGATCTAATGCAGGTTGCTCATGATTCCCGCATCTTCCAAGGTGTGTTTGAGAATGTCATCCTGGTTCAGGCTCCTCTAGCTAGGACCGAATCTGTTCAAGCCGGACTCAGTAGGCCTAGTTCCAGTAAGTGCAACACTGGATGACTTTTTTGCTTTTTGATAGACTCCTTTTCAAAAAAAATTTAAAGTATAACATTTTTCATTAAGCGTTGTGTGCTCGTGATAGAGCCTTTTATCACTTGGAAGTTTGCAATTTGAATATCGATCAATCCTCTACTCTTGCGTACCCCCAATTTAAGTTTTAAAGTATTATAAATCAATAGACTTATAGCTTAAATTTAGAGAGCTTTGTACAGAATGATAGGACAATATTTTTTGCTAATTCTCGTTGGAAACTTGAACTACATTTATTCAAAACATATTTCTCAAATGTACACGGTCCAAGGATAGAGGATCTATTCCAGTCCATGCCTTCAAGGTAGTGGGTGCCTAGGCATGCGACTTTGATGACCTTCGAAGGTCCTCTCCAATGCGGCTTAGGGACTCCATTATCGAACGCTTGTTACTTTAGGTGGCTTGCACCTCTTCTTTCTTTCAGGAGATCCAAGCTCATCCGCAGTAGTCAGTCATTTTGTTATGTGTCAAAAGACTCGATATGCTGGGATGAGAGGTTCATCTCGTCTAAGGTTACTGCTTCTGGCCCAAATGCTAAAGAGTGGGGGGTCTTGATGCTCTAGGTGTGGTGCAGTGCACCCACACTGCCTGTGGGAGCTCTTCCGATCATGACCATTCCAAGCTTTTGAGTTTGGTCTTGAGGTTCTTCTTGATGATCTTGTTTACTGCCTCCACCTGCCCTTTAGCTTGTGGGTGAGCTGGTGATGAGAAGTTGTTCTGAATCCCCAGCACATAGCAGAATTGATGGAAAGTTTGGTTGTCAAACTACTTTCCGTTATCAGTGATGAGGTTTCGGGGTATCGAAAACCGACAGACTATGCACCTTCAGATGAACTTCGTCACCTTCTTTTCAGTGATAGTCGTGAGGGCCTCGGCTACGGCCCACTTGGTGAAGTAATCACTTCTACCACAGGAAACTTGACTTGGCCTCGCCCGACTGCGTAAACCGCCATGGTCCCATCATGCTAGTAAGAACCTCGGGCGGCTGTCTTTAGATGGTAGGAAACCTCTGTCACTTGTCGCATGCCTGTGTGTACTTCTTGGAGTCTTCGGCCATGGTCAGCCAAAAGTAACCTTGCCTGACTAACTTCTAGGTTAGGAACCTTGCCGATTCAGGATTGCCACATACGCCTTCGTGTACTTCCCCTCTTCTAAGTATTCAAGGAAGAGGGTCATCCATGTTGTTGGTGAGATCGAGGTTGCCTTGCTAATTTCGTGCAACAACTCGGTGATGATGCTACACTTGTCTACAATCTCTACTAGCACGGTTCTAGCTACCTCGGTTTCGCAAGTGGCAGCTAATTTTTCTAAGGCATCAACATTGGCATTGTGGGACCTAAGTACTTGTTTTATTTGTACCTCTATGAACAATGCCATCAAACACTTAACCCTTTCTAAGTAGGCCATCATTCGCTTTTCCTTTGCCTGGTACACCTCCAAAGCTTGACTGACGATTAATTGAGAGTCGCTCATGAGAGTGAGCCTTTTGGCCCTTATCACCATAACTATCTGCAATCTGACAATTAGGGCTTCGTATTCAGCTTCATTGTTGGACGCTTGAAAGTTGAACCTGAGGGCATACGTGAGTCGGTCCCCTTCAGGTGACTGTAACAGCAACCCAGCTCCATAGCCTTTGTTGTTTGAGGACCCGTCAACATGAAGCGTCCACAATCTTGAATCTTCGACTTCTCCAGCGGTTGAGTGAGTTCCACGATGAAATTGGCTACTGTTTGCCCTCTAACAGAGGGTCTAGCCTGGAAGTGTATATCGTATTCACTAAGCTCCACGACCCATTTCATCAACCTCCCAACGATGTCTGGTTTCTGTAGGACTTGGCATAAAAGGAAGTTGCCCAGCACCACTATCTTGTGGCCCTCGAAGTATGGGTACAATCGCCTAGCCGATGTTACTAGTGCTAAGGCTAGTTTTTCAACTTTGGGATAACAAGTTTCCGCATCCACTCTTGCCTTACTAGTATAGTACACCGGTCATTGGCACCTACCATTTTCCTTTATTAAGACTGAGCTTACCGTCTTCTCTGACGTGGCTAAGTAGAGGAAGAGGTCATATCCTAGAACTGGCTTGGACAGGAGGGGTGCAACGCCCAAGTAGGCCTTAAGTTCATCCAGGGCTTTCTCACATTCTAGGGTCTATTCGAACTTTTCCTTATTCTTTAAAATTGTAAAAAAATGGAGGCACATATCTATAGCTAGGCTTAGGAAACGGCTCAGGGCGGCTACCTTCCCTTCAAGCTCTACAGTTGCTTCAACGTCTGAGGTGGTTCTATCTCTAGTACGACTTGGATCTTTTTCCGGGTTCGCTTTATCCCTCTTTGGTGTACGAGAAAACCTAGGAACTTTCACATACGGACACCAAAGGCATACTTGCTCGGATTGAGCTTCATCATGTATTGTTGTAGGGTGTTAAAGGCCTCCACCAGGTCGTGTTGATATCCTTCCACCAGCTTACTTTTCACCAGCTTGTCATCTACGTAGACCTTCATGCCTTTTCCAATCAAGTGGGCAAACATTTTGTTGACCAACCTCTCATTCTTTAGGCCGAAGGGCATACATTGTAGCAATACAAGCCCCTACTAGTGATGAAAAACGTTTTTTCTTAATCTTCGGGATGCATCCTAATTTGGTTGAACCCGAAATAGGCGTCCATGAAAGTCAGCAGTTCAACATCAACTAACTGGTTTATGGGAGACAATGAGAAGTTGTCCTTTGGATATGCCTTATTGAGATTAGTGAAGTCAATGCACGTCCTTTACTTTCCATTTGGCTTCTTTACCAAAACAACTTTGGACGGCTATCTACTTGCTCTGTAATAACCTCGTTGTGCTCATGATTGAACGCTCTCTCCTTTTGGTGTACCAGCTTCTGATCCCTGTGACATTAAGCCTGTGGACCATGATATTTGGGTTTACCCCTGCCATGTCATCGGCAGACCAAGCAAACACGTCAACATTTCTTTGTAGGAATTCTACAAGACTCGAACGTTGCTCATGACTTAGGCCATTTTTGGCCTCAAGGGTAGTTTTGGTAATTTTAGCCCTAGGGGCATTTTCGTAATTTATTTTTCCAGCAGCTATAAAAGCCAAATGAGCTATTTTAGGTCATAATTTGACAATCATCAGCTGCAGCGCACCACCCAAGACCTCAACTTCGGTGCAGCCGTCGCTGGAGTCCGATGAGCCAACTAGAGCGCGCAGTGTCGTCGCCGCCCAGCTCGCCAACGCCCTTTCGCCACGCATCGCGCAGTGTTGCCGCCGCCAAGCTCGCCAACGCCCTTTCACCACTCATCGCGCAATGTCGCCGCCGCCCTGCTCGCGAACGTCCTTCCGCCATGCGTCGCCACTGTAGAGGGCACTGTCGCAGCCTAGGCGACCAACCAGCAGCGCCGCCCATCTCGCCTTTGAGACGTCATCGCGTGTCGCCATTGTAGATGACTGAAGCCACCACGCTCAACTTCGGATTGGTGTAGCGAACCCGAGCCTGCCAACTGTTCCGAGCCTAGCCACACACGCGTCCCGAGCCTGTCAGCTCCACCTAAACCTGCCTGCGAGCCAAACGTGTGTCGGCTTCACGCACCGCCAACCACTTCCCCACGCGCCGTCGACCGGCCACGTGCCGCCGTCACCTCGCCAGATATTGTCGGGTAGTGTTTTTTTGGGTATTTTCGTCCTTCCTATTCTATTTTTCATGGTTTCAAGGTCAAATTCTTATTATTTTACCCTGTTTAACTAGTTAAGCTTGGAAAAACGGCCACGGGACGCGTAGTTCGAGCAATTTAAGGGATTTAGTGATTTTCGACCAATGTAAGGGAATCTTTACCAGTAACTACAAGCTCTATCACAAATTAATTTGACGCGTAGAATAACTTAGATAAATTTAGAGGATGTTGAGTGTTTACTTGCCGGTTATTCATGCAATTGTGGTAAGTATCTTACATAGTAGTTATGTATATGTTTGATAGAATCCCGAGAAGATGACCCATGAGAAGGCCCGGGAATCACATTCCCTATTAGGGTAGCCCCGGACGTGTACGATTCATTATGTGAGACCAAGGAGTGGCATATCCCTTTTGGATAGCCCCGAGTCACCTTTACCATCCAGTAAACATCCGGCACTATTAGGTCCTACGAGACTCATATGTTCTTTTTCATATCTGCTCTCTGTTTCCATATTTATATGCGATATCTATTTAAATTTTGTTGATCCTGATTGGGGATCCTTACTGAGTTTCATAACTCACCCCGTTTATTTTCTATGGATTGCACATGTACGCATGAACTCTACTAGCATGGCTGATCGGAATGGCTGGGAAGACCATGGACTTGAGTCGTGTGGTGTCGAGTTTAGAGCATTTCCTTTTTTACTCCATGTTTTATCTAAATGATCTTACTACGAACTAGTTCAATTGCAAGACGTTTTCAATAGATTACCTTGTTTAAAATTCTTAACAATCGGGTACCCGCTTTACATGTTTTGGATGATCTTTGTAGATTATTAATTGAAGCATTTATTACTCTGATTTTTATTCTTTAAGAGCTATTTTAAACCATGTATGTTCAAGTAGTGTAGGAGTGACCCTAGTCTGGGTCGGGTCCTTACATCATCCATGTCGCTTGCTACGCTGGGATCGCTTCACTAATTTTGTGCACCAACTCAGTGGTGATGCTAGACTTGTTAAGGATCTCTACTGGCACAGACCTGCCCACTTCTGTTTCGAAGGCAGCAGCTAACTTTGCAAAGGCATCGACGTTGGCATTTTGGAACCTAGGTACTTGTTGAATATGTACCTCTCCGAACGACGTCAGCAATTGCTTGACCTTTTCTAAGCAATTCATCATTCACTTTTCCTTTGCCTGGTATACACCCAATGTTTGGCTGATGATTAGCTGCGAGTTGTTTGGCCCCTATCACCATGGCTATCTGTAACGTGGAGATTAGGGCCTCATATTTAGCTCTATTGTTAGAGGCTTTGGAAATTGAACCAGAGGGCATACTGAAGTCAGCCTAGAGGACTCTAACAACAATCCTGCTCCACAACCCTTATTGTTTGAAGACCGATCAACATAGAGTGTCCATGTTCCTTGATTTTCTAAGTCTTGAACCTCCTATGGCTTCTCCATGGGTGGGGTGAGCTCCACAATGAAATCGACTACTGTCTGCCAGTTAATTGAGGGTCTTGCCTCGTAGTGTATGTCGTATTCGCTAAGCTCTACTGCCCACTTCATCGACCTTCCAACGGCCTCGAGCTTCTGCAAGACTTGACACAGTATAACTGTCTGCCTAATGTTACTACTGCCAACGCTATTTTTTCAACCTGGGGATAACGTGTTTTCCATATCCATCATGGCTTTACTGTTGTAGTATATGAGTTCTTCACATCCGTCGCTTTCCTTGGTCAAGACCGAGCTTACCGACTTCTATAATGCAGCTAAGTAGAGGAAGAGAACCTCTCTTGCAACTGGCTTAGACAGGATGGGTGCAGCCCCCAAATAGGCCTTAAGTTTGTTTAGGGCTTTTCTGCATTTCGGGGTCTATTCAAACTTTCCTTTATTCTTTAATATTTTGAAGAAAGTGAGGCACTTATCTGTGGGTCGATTTATGAACTGGCTTAAGGCGGCTACCTTCCCATTCAAGTTTTGCAACTACTTCAGGGTCTATCCAACTCCAGCGCAGCTCGGTTCTTTTCTGGATTAGCTTCAATTCCTCTTTTATGCACAAAGAAACCAAGGAACTTCATCAAGTCATGCTGATGTCCTTCCACCTGTTTACTTTTTACCAGCATGTCATCCACGTAGACCTCCATGCTCTTTCCAATCAGGTGGGCAAACATCTTGTTGACCAGCCTCTGATAGGTTGCACCTGTATTCTTCAAGCTGGAAAGCATGGCGTTGTAGCAATACAATCCTCTACTAGTAACAAAGGACATCTTCTCTTGATTGTCGGGATGCATTTGATCTGGTTGTATCCACAGTAGGCGTCCATGAAAGTTAGCAGCTCGTGCCCTGCCCGTCGCGTCCAACAATTGATCTTGTTGGGGGTCGTGGCCTTGTCCGAATATTTCAGGATATTTTAGCCTATAACTATCGTTTTGGGTATCCAAAGCTTTGAAGCCTATATAATTTTTATTTTATTATACTTTTTTGCATTTTTTTACTTTCCAAAGTTCTTTAAAATATTTTTCGAAGTCTTTAGTCTCTCTTTATATAATATATAAAGATGTTTTTTCATGAAAATATATATATATATATATATATATATATATGGTTGTTTAAATCTTAGAAAAATAATTTCAATATAGTAAAAACTTATTCAATTATTAAAAAAAAAAAAGTTTTTGCTCACGTGTGACATTTTAGCCCACAACTTCAACCAAATGAAAACGCTGACTTTAAATAAGTGAAGCATGTTGATGCCGAAAAATGGTCAACGGGTTATCTCCAGTGAATTTGTTTAGCTTAGGACGAAAGGGCCTGCAAAAAAACAAATTTAGGGCACACCGGTGTGGTGTGAGTCACAAGGCCTCCGATGCGTAAGTCAGAAACAAAATTAGGGAGAAATAGATTAAAGCACTAAGAACGGCTTAAGGGTACTTAGCTTCAGAATCGCCCCTTGAAAGGGAGGAATGAATTGACTTTCATAGCAGTCGGCCTTGTAATCACTGCGGCTCACTTATGGCGATGTAATGGTCGGCCGTTTAGAAACGTCTGCCATTAACCCGGGTATAAATATCAGCGTAACTCCTGGCCGTTACCCTTTAGAGGTGTAACAGTTTTGATTATGGACTCGGTCGACTCTTCGGAGAGTCCTAACCTCCACAGTCGACCCAATGGGGCCGACCTACTCGTTGTAACGGGCGACGCCACGGGGTGCAACGCCTCCAAATGTTACTTGGAC
>JBBMEG010065829.1:0-13915 GCA_037832605.1 Cyclanthera cordifolia
TATATATATATAAAGCAATCTTTGACATATTATAATTAATAAAGTACATGGGTAATACATAAAATTAGTGTAAGAAAAGAAAATGTAGCGGTTTCCATCCATGTATTAAAAGGACATTTAAAAATAATCAAATGTTTTCCTACCAACACTTAAAGTACCCATAAAATGTTAATGTATTTCATAAATTCGTGCAAAAGAAATTTAGAGATATATGTGGGGGCATTGTTTCCGTTAGGATAAGTTATCATAAACCAACGATTATCAAAAACAGAGCTATGATAGACAGTGTTTGAAGTACAAAATATTATAATTGAGATTATGATAAACAATGTTGAAATGCAGATTATTATCCTCACCCTCATGAATTCTATTTTTTTATTTCAATTTTTTTAAAATAATTTTTGATTTAGATTTAAATATTTACAAATAATTAACAAAGTTTTTAAGTTCAAACTTATAACTTTGACGTAATGAAAATAAAGTTAACATTCATTTTTTTTAATAATAAAATTTTTCTTTTTAAATTTTTATTGGGCTGATTTTGTACATTTGATTTAGCTATATACTGATATAAATTTAATTTGAGATTTTTTATTAAATACGAAAAATTTTGTTCAAACAATATATTTTGTGGGCATGTTTGATTATGACAAAAAGAGGAAGAAGAGATTATAAAAGAAAAATAAGAGTAAATGACTGATTGTTAGAACAAAAATTCGATGAATCAAATGATAAAAAGAAATCTCTTTCGTTATCTTCTAATCTTATCTCACCACCCAAACATATCCTCATATGAAATATTAAATTGAGCTAATGATGAGATTTAATTTAACTAATCTTAATTTTTTGGTAAACTGATGATCAAATTGAATTTTTTATATTAAAGTCACATGAAGAATAAAAGTAGAAATTGGTAGTCCATGATAGAATTTCAGTATCAATTTTCTTCTTGGTTGAATAATCAAAGAATGAGTACTCAAAAAATAATAATAATAATAATCAAAGAATGATAAGTACAAAAGAAAAAAGAAAAAAAAAAATTAGGGGATTTTTGGCCACAAATACCTAAATACTAATAAAAAATCTTGGAGGGTTATTTTATTTTTTATTTTTTTGGTATAATTCCAATAACTAGTGTCCAAAATTGATTGGATGTCATTATTTTTGTTTATTTATATAATTAATTTGAAAAGCTATTTAAAATAATAGAAGCTTCAAACTTAAAGGTTTCACAATATTAACCAGCTATTAAAAATATATTTTTATAACTTTCGTTCAATATTTAAACGTGCTATTATAATTATTGATATATAATAATTAATCATTTCTAATTACTTAAAATAATCACTCAAATTATTTAATTTTAACCATTTATTTTTAACTATATAAATGAACAATTGTTTTCAATCACCCAATAGAAATCATCGACTAAATAAATTATTAACTATGACTCATTTACAAATAACAACATCCAAACAATATAATGACTAAAATTTAAAAATTTTAGTCACTCCAAATAATCACTTATTTATATTAACTTATTGAAGACTCAGTGTTGGATTCCTTCTTTGCTGGTTAAGTCTGACGCTCTGGGAGTGATTCAGGCCTTGGTGGGCATTGATAGGGATCTCTCTGAATTTAACAATATTATTTGTGATATTGTGGATCTCTCTTGCAGGCTTGGGAACGTGATTTTTTTTCATTGTTTTAGAACTTGTAATAGAGTGGCTGATCTGTTAGCCAAAAGCTCTTTTGTTCATTCTGTTGTTGGGAACTTTTGCCCTTCTTTGAGGGAGGTGCAACTTGTTTTTGGAGGGGGCTCTCCCCTCTTGGTGGCCTCTTTGATTGAGGAGGATTGTTCTCGTTGTTCCGATTGATTAATATTATGTCTCTTTCCAAAAAAAAAAAAAAAATCATCCTAAATTTAAAATAATATTTTGCATATGAGAATAAACATAGTATAATTACTATTCACAAGACATCAAACACATCATGTGACATGTTTGCTCAACCATTGAATAAGTCAACTACTTTACAATGGTTTTTATCTACTTAGTCTTTACAACACATTTAGTTTTAATGATATGTTTTTTCGTATCATGTGGATAGTTTTATTTCTCTAAATTAATTTGTTAAACCAGTCGTTTGTATTTGATAGTAAATAATCACTCATTAAATCTTTTGACGGATTATCAAATTTCATATAAAATATATCACTCACTTATTACTAATCGTAATTAATTATTCAATCACTATTATCATCAATCTCTAAACAAGTATTTAACTATCATTAATCTCTCCAATTCTCTCTCATCCTCTCTGATCCACTCTATTAAATTTTATATATAATACTCAGCTACTACTAACACAAATCTCCAAACAAGTAATTAGGCTCCGCTTGATAATCTTTTGTCTTACATTTTTTGTTTTTAAAATTAATGACTATATCTACCTTAATTATCTACAAATGTCTCTTTTTTTTTTAAATAAGTATATGAATCATAACCAAATTTCATAAACGAATATCACAAGTAACATGTATGCATCAAAGTCATGAAAATTATGGGTTGGAATAATATTTTATAAGCTTAAATTTTAAAAATCAAAAAGTAAAAAACGAAATGGTTATCAAATCAGGCCTAAAGTTTTATAATCTCTGTTTATAAATGTATTTTTGCTCAATTTTTTCTTCAATCTCTTCTAAATCTTTTGTTTATTTCTCTATTTTTGCTTTCTCTCTTAACTTTTTCTTAATTTCTTTACCTTTTTGCTAACTTTATTCTCTTGATTTTTTTTTTTTGTCCCTTCCTCTAACCTCTTCTTTTTTTTCTTTTTATTTTTTATTTTTTTCATTGTTAAGTATTTGTTTTTCACTTTAGCTTTATTTCTTCATTGCTTGTGAGAGCTGTAATTCTACCACATTAATTTATATTTATGATTTAAATGGTTATGGGTTTAATATTTTATGCCAAATTAAAAAAAAAAAAATGGTGCCATGTTTTTTTTTTTTTTTTGAGATTATAACAATTGGGTGTGGGGATTCGAACTCAAGACTTCATAAGTCTTCGGTGTTTATTAATATCGTTGAGCTACAGCTCTTTTTGGCAATTGGTGCCATGTTAGTTTAGTTAAATTGTAATTTAATTCAAGTCTACTATCATTGTTCAATCCTTTAAGAGTATAATGTTCTCTTTTCAATAGTAAAACCATCTATTACCTTTGAACTCTCTCCCAAACAAGTCTTCTGTAAAAAAAAAAAAAAGAGTTAAATTATCAACAATATTTTTAAACTTTAAAATATTTGTCAAAATTAGTCTTGGAGTTTGAAAAGTTTAAAAAATATTCTTAAATTATTTAACCAAACAAAGTGAATATATTTTACCCGAGTCTATCCAATTTAACTTTTCGAATCCATCCCTACAACAATTTAGTTTAGTTATTATTATTATTATTATTTGTCTCATAAGAGTTACTATAATTATGATTTTTAAATTTTTTGAGATTAGTTGATCAACACGTTACTACGACTTTTCAAATGTTAATATATGTTTAATCTATATGAAAAAAAAAAATACAAATACAGAATGATTAAACATTCTTTAATAAATTTTCTTTGAAGGGTTTGAAAAGTCAATTGCATATTATTTTAAAAACATTTCATCTAAAACTTGTGAAAATATTTTTTCAATAAATATTTTTTTATAACCAAAAGATTTTTGAAACTTTTTAAAGTTAATGAGTATTTTTGTAACGAACTTTAATGGTAAGGATATTTCTAAAATGTTTAATAAAATTCACTAATATTTTTTAAACTTTTCAAAATTTAAAGACAATTTTGACCGAAAAATCTAAAAAAAGAAAAAAAAAAGAAGAAAAAGAAGTATTCTTGATAATTTAGCCAAAACGTAATTAGTTTTGTGGAGTTTATTTTTAAAATAAAAAACAAACATTGTCATAGTGAAGATAGTTTGTAAACATAATTAAGTGATACTAATTGATGTCTCCAAGAGAATGGCACAGTTGGTTGAAAACTTGGGCTTAAGAGGTGCTTCCTCTTGATTTCTACTCTGCTTATGCTTTCCTTTCCAAATTTAAATTTTGAATCTTTGAACATGATAAATGGAAAAAAAAAAAAAAAAAAAATTAAGAAAAATGAAAAATGCTATTTACTACCCTAACTTGCAAAAGAGATTAATTGGAGGTTAGAAGAACATGTGGGTTGGAGGTTGGATTGGGCCTCCAAACCCAAGTCATTAGGATGTATGGGCTTTTAGGGTTAGTCCAGAAACTCATGGGCTCGAAGAGTATTCAAATAATTACTATTTAAAATCATTTTAATACACAATATTTTAAACTTTTTTTTAATTTTAATTTAAAATCATATCTATTTCTCTCATTAATATTAAATTAACATTTGTTTTTTTTAATACAATAGGAGATTACGAGTCATTCAATTATAATTCTCGTGGTTTCTAAATATTTAGATTGAATTAGTTGAACTAATTAAAGTTATTTTCACATTTAATATTTTTATTAGTAGGTTTTTTTTTTCATCTTAGCATTTTTTTTTCTCTTACTAACTAATATTTCAAGTTTAACACGCGCGTGTGTATGTGTGTGTATATATATTCAAAGGTTAAATGTTACATTACTATATATTATTCATTGTTATTTCAATAATTATTTGTCACAATAATTGAGCTATGCTATTTTAATTTAAAGGCACAAGCTTATGTATTTTTCTAGAGGATATATATCACATCACATTTGATTGAACCATACTATATGAAATACCATGATATGGTATACCATAATTTATAGGCCTTGGCCCAAATATAAGCAACTCTCTTTGAAAGTCTTAAAGCCCTAAGTTAGGACTCATATAGTCTAGTAAGGGAATGGGGACCTTTACAACAAATAATTACAAATTTGCCTTGGACTACTAATTTTACAAAATTATAATTGGCTAATAAAGTATATAAATAATTATTCTCTATACTTTGTATATACTTGATAACTTTTGATATTATTTTCATTATTAATTCTATAAATTTAAGAACTTAAATCTTGAGGATCCCATTACCATTCAACATTAGAAAAATAAAGAAATGTCTTAATACTCATCAAGTAGTTTTAACGGAGGTTCACACTATCTAATATAAGTATCAAAGTCCATTAAATTCTCAGATTTAACAGTCCCATATTGAAAATAGTTATAAAAAGAATAAAAAAATTGTTATATGAATAATAAAAAAATAGTTAGGACGAAAGTAATAAAAAATGTGATTTTGAAAAAACGTGATTAAGAAAGAACGATTCTCGACAACCAAAATATTGAAAATCATTCTCGTTCTCATTTTTCACGTTTGTTCTTGGTGGTCCATACATATGGACAGGTCTAACACTAGAAATAGATATAGCTTAACGACATCGATATATTTGTATGATAAAAAGTCAAGAGTTCGAGTATTTGTTATTCAAACGATTGTTTTTCTCTCTTCTAACCGATGTAATATATTACCAATAATATTAATTTTGTTAGTGTTGAAATTTGGAAAGAATATTTATAAAAGAAAAGTAATAGATTTGACCAAATTTTTACGACCATAAGACATTAGTAAAATCATGTGGAATCTCTCGAAAATAAATAAAAAAAAAAAACAGGAAACGAAGCTCATTTAATGTTTGACATTGGAAGGCTCATGTTCTTTCCTTCCAAGGCGGTGAAGATGTCTGTTTTTTCTTCCTTAATCTACACTTTTTCAATTTCTAATTTTTTAAATTAAAAACATCCCACAAACCCTAATTTTAAATTAATTAATTAAAAGAAATTAAGAATATTTATATTTCTCACCTTCATCATCAAAACACTGTTTAGGGTTTTACAGCATGATGACAAAGTTCACATTAATTAGGGGCACTATGTCCCAAACACTCCTTCTCTTGCATTAACCCTAAATTATTTTATTTTATTTTATTTTATCTTATTATTTTTATTATTTTTATTTTTAATTTTTAATCTCTGTGTTATTTCCCAATGTCCTCCCTTCGACAAAATCGCTTTATATAGAAAAAAAAAAATATTTTATTTTATTTTATTTTTTTGTATAAATTAATGGTGTTTTGGTTTTGATTATTGGATCTAAAGGAACCTTTTTGTAATTATCTCTTGCATTTCTTCTATCCCTCTGTTTTTTCTTTACCTTTTATGAATTAGAAAGTTTTTAAATTATACAAAAATTTTATAAAATTACTCCAATTTAGAAATAATTATTAGTATAATTGTTTTTAAATTTTTTTTAGTAAATGTAGTTCAATATTGCTTCATTTTTTTGTATAATACAATATTAAAATGTATTAGTTATTATAAATATAAATAATTTAAATTTTATCTACGTTTGTAATTATTTTATGAAAATAGTTCATCCAAATACAAATTTTTTAATACGAAGAGTTTAGTTTAGCCTCGAGTTGATATGTGATTTTTTTTAGATTATTGAAAATTCAATATAGTAATGAATTTTATGAAATTATTCATTTTTGTATTTGGTTTACTAGATTTATACTCTAAAAAATACATTTTGTTTGTTGTGCTGGTATTTTGTCACAAAAAAAAAAAAAAAAAAAAAAATTAACGAATCATATTGACGAAATATTTCTAATAATTTTTTTTTTAACTATTAAAAAAAAATTAATATCGAAGGGTTGATGACCTAATAATTTTGTTGTTTTGTGTTAACGTTTAACATTGACCTCATGGTTTGAATAGTTTTATTTTTAATTAAATATAAGCAAAATAACTTTTTTTTTTTTTTTTTTAGTTTATAAAATTGAAATATAGTTTCTTTTTTATTTGATAGGTTTCAAAATAAAAGATTTTCAGTAGCATCACCGATTAATCTTTCTCTAATTTAATTATCGAAGCAAGAAAATACATTTATAACTTATTAATAATATATGTCTTCCATAATATTAATTGAGTTAAGTTTAGCTTTACAATAATTCTTTTTTTAGTTCATATATAATTAAAGATAAAAAAAATCTAATTAATCATAAACATATTATTTGAACTATTGATGTGGTTGATAAAATAGTACAGATTAAAAGAAAAAAAAAACACGTTGGTAAATATTTTTTAAACTTATAATCGTTCACTTTTTTTTTTTAATTTCTTCTCGACATAGTTATTTTTTTAAGATTAAAATATTTTTTAGTCTCAAGACTATAAAATTTGTTTTATTTTATAGTTTATAGGACTTTAAGAAAAAAAAATTTAAAAAAAAAAAAATTGATGTATGTATATTTGAAGTTATCATTTATTGAAATTGATTAATTATTTTAGGGTAAGTTATAAATTTAATCTTTATAGTTTGATGAGAGTTACCGTTCAATCCCTATGATTCGAAAATTTAGACTTTAGTTCTTATGGTTTGGAGAATATAAAAAATTTAGTTCTGATGGTTTGAAAAAAATTCAAATTTAGTCCTTATGGTTTTAAGAAATAGAATTTTAGTTTTTATGGTTTGATGAAATCTAAAAAATAGTTCATGTTATTCGTAAATTGTAGGCGAATTAAGTATGTAAATATGATGTATGAATTATGTTTTATTTTTCCAATTAATTACTTATCTCACATTCTCATCATTTAAACACGAAAATAACTAATTTCAATGTATTTTATTCACCGACAATTACAAATAACAGACTTTTTTTATATTTTATCAAACATAAGAGGCTAAATTTTAATTTTTCAAATCATATGGACTAAATTGTAGACTTTTCCAAATCATATGGACTACCGTCTAGATTTTGAAACAACATGAACTAAATTCTAACTTACATCAAATCATATGGACTAAATTTATAATTTACCCATAATTTTAATACAAGTAAAAAAAAAAAACATATTTTAGAATGATAAAAAACAAAAAAAATTCAATAAAAAATATAATTCATTTTAAAAATTTAAAGATTAAATTTTAATCAAAATAGAACAAACGGAAAACTGAAAAAATCAAAATAAAATCAACTTAAAAGTTTAAAAATTAAAATGAAACATTTGAAAATATAGAAATCAAAATAAAACAAGACGAAAAGGATGGAGTCTAAATTCATTATGTTATAAAAAAAAAAAAAAAAAAAAATATATATATATATATATAGTGGAGAGAGAAGAAAAACATGTTGGAAATTTTTAAATTTTTTTTTGGATTTATAATAATTTATCCATATTTTTTTTACTTCCTTTATTGATAGCCATTTATAATGTATTAATTATTGGGGTAAGGAATCGGAATTTCTGAATTTTAATAAATTACTGACTGAGTTATATATATATATATATTTGGGTTTTACCTAATCACTTTAAAATTGCCTAAGAAATTAAAATAAAGTATAAGCTAAAGTTTTTGCCCTACTTGTAATTAATGAAACCATACACTTAAATTAATGTATGTAATATACGATTACTTCAATGAGAGACCAACATACATTGAAGCAAAAACTAAGTATTGGGTTATGTAATTAATTCATAACATATTTTAAAAAAATAAAAAATAAAACAAATAATCATGTGACAAGCAATAAATGCAAAAGACTTTGGGGTTCTACATATTAAACTTATACAACTTTCAATAAACAGAACACACATTACCATTATTATTAATTTTTATTTTTATTTTCTTTTTAGTTATTCCAAAATGGGTTTTATTTGTGATAAGAAAACCAATAAATCATTAATGCATTTGTCAGAAATGAATATTAAATTTTGTGGGTGTTGGGTTTTATAATAATAATTTCATGTTATTTTTCTTCATGCCCTTTTGAAATTATGTAATTTTTAATGTGTGTATATATATATATATATATATATATATATATATTTTTTTTTTTCTCAAGATGGGATTTGGCAGCTGCTTTATTAAGCATCTTTTAATTGTTTTTTTATTAGTGGTAGCCTGCAGTTTTGTATATGATTTAATTGATGTACAATGACATGTGAGATTGAGCATAGAGGTTATGGTAGAGGAATTTTTTTTAAATACCTTATTGTAATTTATTGATTAATTTAATGATTTGTCTGAGATTTGATTTTCAATCATGTTGTTATGAGTTGTCCAAATGTACCTATAATCATTTATCAAATAATACCTTAAAAATGTGTATGGATTTAAATTTTTAGAGTGATTATAAATTTTAGTTTTAATAATAACTGGTTTAAATGAAGTTATTTGCAGAAGAATTTCTGTTAATAACTCGTTTGGATGATGATTTCTATAGTGATTATAGACACTTGTTCGTTTTGATGTAAATCGAAATGAGTGGTTAAAGATGAATAGTTAGAAATGAGTGATTATAATCATAGAATGGTATCTTATACTCTCTCAAATAAATTGAGAGCTAATACCGATTTCACGAATCAAATTCGTGACATTGATGTTGAACTAGAAAAACGCCAAACAATGAAACTATTGCGTCATTTATTCATTTGATATTTTAGATTTTTTTTTTAAGTGTTATAAAAAATTAAATTTCTGTTATATAGAATTAATGGTATAAGTTTACGCTGTGCGGTCATATTACCTTCCCACTATTACGTTTATTTATCTGTTTATTTATTTTCATTTGGAGAATGAGAACATTCGAATTGGGAAGGACTTAATGAGAAAATTGAAAGTAGTGAGGGAGGCGAGGGCAAAAGTTTATTTATTTATTTATTATTATTACTATTATTTTTTTAAATTAAGTTAGTATTCTTTTTTTGATTAAGTCTAAGTTTTTTTTTTTTTTTTCTCGATGGCTAACCTAGGAACATACGCGATCACTCAGGATATAGTGTAATTATTTATACAAAATTATTATTATTTTTTTTGAAATCGAATTAAGTTAGTATTCAAAACTTAATAATGGTGGCCAAAACATAGTTCAGATGAATTAACATCTACTCGATCAATGATTCAAGTTTTCGTAGTGCCATGTATGTTTGTTTTATTATCTCCTAACTTATATTAAAATAAACTTAACATCGTGAATTATCTAAAATTAAATTTTATATCAAATTTGATTTAAAATAAACGTTTTATTTACGAAAACAAATCTCAAAATATAAAATTGACTATTATTGTAACCAATAAAATTTCACTTCCAATTTTACTTTTAAAAGGCAAATAATCAAGATAATAGTTTACTGAATATGAATGGCATTATATAAGACCTACTCAATTAGATAATAAATTTTAATTTTTTACTTCCAATTATAATTGAATTAAAAATAAAAACTTATTAAGCATAAAATAAAAACTTTTAGATCAATTAGACACTTTTTTTTTTTTTTTTCAAGTTTTTATGATTTAGAACTACCCATTTGAAAGACCTAATAATTACAAATTTGGTCTTATAGTAGAATAAATTAGAGTATAGTTACTATGATTCAAAAATTTATAATTTAATTATATAATTTAAAAAAATCTAAAAAATATTTCATATTATCCGTTAAATTGCAAACGAATTAGTTACATAGATATAGTTTTTGATGTATGAATGATACATATTTTTTCTAATGAATTATTCACCTCACACTCTTACCATCAAGAAAAAAAAAAATAATGAACGTATAATTATTTTATCCATCAACAATAACGAACTACGTATAATGTTTTTTAAATTTCATCAATGGATAGAGCTAAATCATAATCAATCAAATTATAAAAACTAAATTCTAGTTTTTTTTAGTACAAATTAGAGAAAGACCAAAAACCTTACGTAGATGTGTTACATACAAAGAAAATTGGAATCACTAATTAAGCAGATGTTAATACAATTACTAGTACCAGCTGAGCTATGGTTCAATCATCGAAAACAAATTTGAATTAAAAAAAAATAAACCAAGTTCGAATAAAAACATAATAAAAGTTTTTTATTATTATTTTTTTTTTCACAATTACCCAAACAGACAAAAATTGCAAACATCAATGCTTCTATTTTCCTTTCCTCAAGGCTACTAAAGATTTCTTAAAAAAAAAAAAAAAAAATCTTTTTTTCTCTCTCTCTCTCTCTCTTGTTATTTTTTTGGAACCTTCTCTCTCCTTGTTGTTTGTTATGTATAAATCTTATCCTATTTGATTGGGTCAACTTTCATGAGGACTGATTTTGTTTCTTTCTTTCCTAATTACCTAATTTACAGGTTGATTAATTAAATTACAAATTTCAAGAGAAAGAGAGATTTGGAAGTTCTTTTGTTTTTTTGTTTTTTTTGAAGATTTGAATTCATTATCTGTCGATCATAGATGTAACACACGAGTTTACGAGAAATATATGAATGAATCAAGTATACATCTGAATAGAATGGATCTTTAGAATAAAAATGCTTAAGAGAATTGATTTGAATTACATATACCAACAAAAATATATTTTTGTTTTCGGTGACTCAATAAAAAGAAACTTGATAGTTAAACGTTCTTAGTTTAGAGTAGTCATTAATTGAGTGAGATAATCTTCATTTGTAGAAGCGTTTTAAAGTTAGTTAAAACATCCGGGTGACAGAAATATAGAAAAATATCGGCACCCAAATTGTTCAGATTCAAATTTCGAGATTCAAATCCTGAACCACGAAACGTTACCCTATTTTGATTTGGCTTTAGTTTAATAATTCAATTTTAAAATTGAAGTAGAAGCTTTTTAATTGTTTCAAATGTTTATAAAATAATTAATTAATCACTTTTCAAATAATTTTAACCAAATAAATTATTATAATATTTTTTTCTTTTAAACCACTAAAAATAACTTTTTCATTTTTAATAACTCAAAATAGAAGCTATTGTATTTAAAATAAAAATAATTAGCATTTCTTGTATAAAAGACAATTTGTAGGTCTTCGTCATTCAAGACAAAAGAATATCGCAGGTTTTTTTATTTAGAAAAAAAAAAAAAAAAAAAGCTTACAAAGTTTCAAGTGGACATTTAATTAACTAGAAGCTTAGTTTGAACTTACATTTTTATATTACACTATTAATTAAAATGGCCTTAAAAAAAAAACAATTTTATTTCGTATTGTTACATGTCAAAATTCAAAATAAATAAATAAATAATTGAGTTATTTATTTATTTATTTTTAACTTCTTATCTGTTGAAAGAAAACAACGTGTTACAATTGCAACCAATATATGATGGTTAACCTAATTCAACCATATTATTGTATTTTCATGATTAAGACATCACGAGCATAAATTCTCATACACAATCATAATTGATTTGAAAAAAAAGTTAATGCATATTGTTGAATTAAAGAAGAAATTTAAATTTTAAAATTGATTATATAATAATAATAATGAAAAAAAAAATAGTTAAAGGAAAATTAAAAATACAAAAAAGAAAATACATGTCAACATGAGTAGTAGCTCATATAGGGCGAAAGAAAAAAAAAAAAAATCGGCAAAATCGAATCGAACTAAACTGATCCAATGGGCGGTTTGATTTTTTAGAACAATATTGAATCGATCGATTTGATATTTTAGAAAACTAAAATATATTGGTTCGGTTTTAGTTTATGATGGAAGAACCAATCAAAAATAGAACCAAATTGAAAATATAGATAATAAGAAAAATATATGTGTTAGTATTTAAATTTAATGAAGAACCAATTTAAATGTGAAAATATTAAATAAAAGTAAGAGATACTTACAAAAAGTATTATTATTTTGTCGGTAAAATAAAAGTTTTTAGAATAAACTTAAAAATCAAATTGTTAATAAGACACAAAAAAGTTTGAAAAATAAACCAAAATTTTTATTGAAATCAAAATCGAAAACCTAATCAAAACCTAATCAAACCAAATAAAATATAACCACTCGTGTTTTGTTCTTTATCGGACATCGATTCAGACCCAGTTATTGAAAAATCAAGGATATTGATTTGATTATCGATTAGGCACAACACTAACAAAAACCGAACCAAAATTACCCATAACCTCAGCCGTACTATTGTAAATAAAATGACAAAAAAGTCATACACTCGAATCTTCATCATGATATTATAATCTACAAAAAAAAAAAAAAAGAAAGAAAGAAAAAAAACATTAAAAATGAAACGAAAAGTATATAATTAGTTAGGAAATTCGAACTACAAATCTTTGGTAACTGAATGTGGCATAAATATTGCAAGTATATAGTTTCATAAATAGGTATAATTGATCTTTTTAAATAAGAGAAAATCTTAATAATATCCATTAAAAATGAAATTATATTTTAATTTATTGTGTATATAAATAAACAAATGACGGATGCTAATTTGACTGTCGGTTTGATCAAATCAATGAAAAAAACGATTTGTAGTCAAACAATGAATTCCATTACAAAAAAAAGAGAGCTATTATTTTTTGTGAGTGAGGTTTCACGTGTGAATGTTTGTGTTTTTTTTTTTTTTTTTAATTTTAAAATAAATAAATAAAATTTATAAAAACAAACATTCATGTCAAGTTTTCTCTCTATGGTTCTCAAGCTAGGGGTTGCGCATTTCAATTAATTCGGAATATTTGATTTACTTATTTTTACGTTAAAACAAAATAATGTTGTTTAGTTTGCTGACGTGTTATTTCATAATTAAATCTTAACTAAATATTAAAAATAATACTAATAGAGTTAAATTATGATTATTTGTTTTATTTTTATCATAACATTTTTATTACAATTATTACTAAGTATAAAAAAAAAAAAAAAAAAAAAAATATATATATATATATATATATATTATATTAATGCTAATATTATTAAGATTTTAATTAATATAATTATTATTAGGGAAGTTTATATCCATAGCCATCTAGAGAATAAAATTTACATTCTTGCCAAAAAAACAATTTTATTGCAAACATATTCAAAACGCATTTAAAAAAACATAAAAGTACATTAATACCCTTTAA